>CM046865.1:13735337-13803247 GCA_025617745.1 Heliocidaris erythrogramma | reverse complement strand
AAAGCATGCATATTCCCGGGGATTTATGGGGGGGTTTGTTGGACTCATCGATCTCAATTATACCCTTTCAGGCTTTAAATTTCATGTAAATCACATTTTTCCTAATTTCAAATAAATACTAGGGGAATTAAAATCATTTCAAAACCCCTGTTTTCATGTGTTAACCTATAGGAGCTGGAAGGTCCAAAGCATGCATATTCCCGGGGATTTATGGGGGGTTTACTGGACTCATCAAGCTTAATTATACCTTTCCAGAGCTTGAATTTTTATGTAAATCACGTTTTTTATATTTTCAAATAAAAATTATGGGAATTATAATCACCCTAAAATTCCTTGTTTTCGCGTGTAAACCTATGACAGGAGAGACTTTTTAAGGGTAAAAAGCATGCATATTCCCGGGGATTTATGCGGGGTCTATTCAACTAGTTGAGTCTTAATTATACATTTTCAGAGCTTTAAATTTTATCCAAGGCACATTTTTAAAAATTTTGATTTAATTCTGCGGGAATTATAATCATTCAAATATTCCTGTTTTTGCGTGTTAACCTATGGGGGATGGAAGGCTAAAAGCATGCATATTCCCGGGATTTATGCGCGGTCCCTTGCACCTTTTGAGCCTTCATTAAGCCTTTTCAGGGTCTCAAATTACATGTAAGCCACATTGCACTAAATTCAAGGTAGTACTAGAGGAACTATGATCATTTTTAAAATCCATGTTTTCACGTGTTAACCCTATGGCAGATGACTCTGTCAAAAAGCAGGCATGATCCAAGGGATTCATGTGGGCATTTATTGACAAAAAAGGTTCAAGAAATGTTGTTTTAACTATCCATCCTTTTTCTCGTGCAAAAATCATACTTGAAAAAGATAGAGTAAGATATGAAATATCAAGAAAAAGTGAGAAATATTTTCACGTGTTATACCTATGGAGAACGTATTTTTCCGAGTCTGTTTTTAACACAGCAAAGTATGTCTCCAAAATGTACTACGGAAGTAGGTCAGAGTAATCTCTCTTGATACTATTTAAAGTCTTTGGTTCTACTTTACTGCATTCTAGCATGCGTATTTTACATGTACGTATTGATATCTCTCTAATGAAGCAGACACCTAGAGTACTCATAAGTCTTCATTTCTGTTATTCAAATGTGATTCAGCATATTTACACTCATGTAGTCATGGAATCACTTGCGATATGTATTTTCGTGCGAGGATTTGTTTGCCTTTTATTACTCATTTTTTTTCGCTCATTTCTTTGTCATGAAAGTGATGAACTGAAAATTCCTTTTTTTGCAAGCAGAGTACATTTCAAGGCGCATTACATTGCGTTTGACAGTAAAAATACATGGAAAGTGATTAATGATTCACTCAATCGGAAAAGTTCAAAAACTCAAATTCAAGAAATCAAGGTTGATAATGTCCCAGATGAAATTGCTGAAAGAATTAATGATATTTTTTTGTCGATATTGGACCCAAACTTGCCAAAAAAATACCCCAATCAAATCGACCGTTTCGTTTAAGTTTAGACCAACCTAATGCACAATCTTTATTTCTAATCCCTATAGAGCCGGAAGAAAATTATCAATATTAGTAATATTTATTATTTAAAGGATAAAAAAGCGCTGGCTATGATGGCATTACTAATTCTCTTGAAACATACTATAACAGAAATTATTATCCCACTTACACACATATTCAATTTATGATTGTCCACTGGAACAGTCCCTTTTAAAATGTAAATAGCAAAAGTAGTTCCAAAAAGGTGACCCACTTGCTCGAGGGAATTACAGACCGATTTCTTTGCTAAGTTCATTTTCGAAAATCTTAGAAAAACTAGTTTATTCTCGCTTGATTAAATTCTTAACTTGTTCTAAAATATTATCAGATACTCAATTTGGATTTCGTAAAAAATCATGCAACAGTTCATGCTATGATAATTCTTATTCATCAGATTATTCTCATACAATAGGTTTGTTCCTGGACGTACGGTATTAGAGGGAGGGCCTTGGAGTGGTTCAGAAGCTACCTTACCGGAAAAAGGTAATTCACATGTATATACATGGGAGCCAATCCTCACAGGAATTCTATTCAAATGGGGGGGGGGGGACACCCCATTGTTGCATCCAGGCGTGTCCCCCCCCCCCCCCCCCACTAGAATTCCTGTGAGGATTGGCGCCCATGTGTATATATAAACAATACCAAATCTTAAACTAAAAACATTAAATGCGGTGTTCCGCAGGGTTCTCTTTTAGGTCCATTCCTTTTTATTTCATACATTAATGACTTTTAAAGATCGTGCAATACCTCATTATTTATACTATTTATCGATGACTCAGGAACGTAATCCTCAAACTCTCCTCAGTAGAATAAATTCTGAATTAGTTTATGTACAAGATTGGACAAAAGCAAACAAATTATCCTTAAATATCAATAAAACACATTATATGATATTCAGTAATTCTATTGATTCTCTTCCAGGCAAAATTAATGGAAATGAAAGGGTACAACATACTGAGTTTCCTTGCGATTTTAATTGATGATAGTCTTGCATCCAACTGAAGTAGAAAATACCCGGTCCCCACCTCTTATTAAACCGGATCTTTGATTCATATACCCACACAAAAAAATCAAAAAATATTTTTGCACTTGTAAGACATTGTTTTCTATTGTGCCCCCCCCCCCCCCAAACACACACACACACACACACACATCGTGTTTTGTTTTTCCTTTTTAAAAAAATTGATACAGAATCCTGGATCTATCCAGGGTTGTACAGTGAAGCGTTTCATCAGTGTTTTTCAGTGATTTTTACCGACAACTGTTATAAGCTACTGAAATCCTTGCATCTGACTGGCTGAGAGCAGATTTGTCGGTAAAAATCACTGAAAAAACACTTGATGAAACGCTCCCCTGGTCATGACTCTAACTAATTTTAATACAAATTATTGCAAAAGGTGCTACATATAGTAGACAGGTGTATAATATATTCCATAAAGCTAGTACTTCGTGGCTGGCAAACATTCTACTGTTTTTTCTTCAAGCAGTCGTACAAAGTGTCGGCCAGGCCTTGACTTCTTGCATCCCCGGAATGCATGTAGGGTGACATGGAGCTGCTGACGAAAGAAAAGCCTATCTTATTCTTGGGATCGGCCCACGCTTTCTGTCCTCCCGCGCCCTCATGACCGAATCCTGTGACCGGGCCGTCCTAGAGAGAAGAGAGAGAGGGAGAGAGATTTAAATACATAATGACAGTGACAGTCAGTCTGGGGGAAGTGGTGAGGGGGAGAAGGGGTGTGACAACCCTCCCCTCCCCCCCCCCCCCCATTAAAAAAAAATCTGTTCGCAAATTCGGCATTATTTGGCTGTCAGCAAATCATAAAAATTGATGACCATTCCCCCCCCCCCCCTTTACCTTTACCTTTACCTATTCCTATTTCGGTGATGACAATACTTTACTCCTCAACGATAGCATGCTACGGGTTTAGAACAATTCGTACCGCCATTGAAGCATAAAATTGCCGTTATTCATGTTGAAAATGAACATTATCCTTTTCCTGATTCAACGTTCTTTTTTTTTTCCTTAAAAAAAATTCAGACATATGTTTCCTACATTCTAAGACAAGTCACAAACAATTCATCTACTTTCTCTACCGTTTCAAGATATGACACAATGAGCGATTTCGTATTGTACTGTATTTATTATTCACGGTTTAAAAATAAAACTCACATTCAGTCAAAAAGCAGACTGCTTTTCAGCGAGCCCGTGAAGGAAAAATGAATAGGTAAAATGTAAAAAATGTCATTGGAAAAACACAAATGATATATAATAAAAACATGGAAAATGATTTAACAAATGGAAATTCAAACATTCACATCAAAAATTGTCAAGAAAAGATTGAGAGTTTCAGTTTGCGACCCCCCCCCCCCCCTAACACACACACACCACACACACACGTTTACATGGCTTTACTTCCGAGGACAACTATTGTTCCTCTATTGTTACTCGTCCTCGGACAGTCGACGGAATAAGGCATAAATTCATTGTTCGACGTTCGAGGACTATTGTCCGCCTTCCGAGGACCATTGTTGTCATGATTTTTTTTTTGTTCTCTGTCCGAAAATGTCCTCGGACATACGGCTATACAAGCCCACCCTCACATACTCACGCACACATCTATGTTTTCTATTGTTCGAATTTCAACGGATGACTCCACTATTGAATTGCGTCACAAAATTCATCGACGGAATAAACCTCACCAATTGTTGACAACCGATGACCCATTGTTGTCTTTGTTCGATATCATCGGTTTGAACGCGTATACATATACAGGTATACTTGTGTGTCTTTCCCTTTGTTCTCTCTATTGTTCAAATAGCCACACAAGCCTGACGGAATAAAGGCATCTATTGTGTTTGATTGTCCAATTAGTCACACAAGTATACCTCTGTTGGTACACACAAACACAGAGTTAAAAGTCGATGAGGTTGACGGACATAACAAAGAGAGTGAGCTTATCCATTCCGCGAGTATTTTTCTTTACCTGCATGTCCAATTTAATATGACGACATAACTACATTTATAACGTACGCTACCAACTAAAAAAAACAAAACAAAACAATTTAGTTATTGTTATATACTTTGAAAAATGAAAATGAAATAAAATAAAATCTACTTCAAACTTCAAATTTCTTACTGTTCCAGTGGCATAGTAGGTTGTAACCATCCCTAAAGTATGTGACATCTTGATCCCGAGTACTTCATCCTTCGATACCACGCTCGCATTCATAAACCCATCAATCCTCTGTTTAGATAGAAGCGTCTTCTTCGTTTCTGGATCACTTCCTCCTGCGGCTAATATGCCGTAAACCTGACAGAATGGAAAGGAAGACAAATGTTTTCATTATGTAATGAAAAATGAGCAGTTTAATCACTTAACTTGGAAAAGGGTTGTGGGTTCGAGCCCCGCCGAGGCATTAATGTCACTAAGCCATGCATTGTATTTATATCAGGCCCGTAACTAGGATTTTTGCGGGGGGGTTCAACATTGGAAAAAGTGGACCTTTCTGAGGGAGCGAAGCGACCGAGTAGGGGTGGCGGGTGGCGGGTGGGGGTCAGGGGGGCGTGCCCTTCGAAGGGTATGGGCACGAGCGTAATAAGAATTACATGTATGTGACAGGGGGGAGGGTCAAATGTGAAGCCCGAACATCTGCTACCACTGTGTAGGATTCCAAATACTGCGAGCAAGCAAAGCGATCGAGAGAAAAATAAAAATGTACTTTTAAATGGCAACATTTTATTTCATTAGTCACCAATAGGTGAAATGTAAAGCTATATCTCCGGTCATCTTGTTGCCATATATGCAGGAATCATTCATATTAATAAAGTTTTTAGGAAGTGAAGCGAAGGGGGGGGGGGCACTTTGCTGTTGTTCTTAAATAGAAAGTAACCGTAATATCAGGGCACCATGGTGATAGGGCAGTGACGTCCCCGAATTGTCATAACATTGAATATTCATGGACCTCGCTGCATGAAACTATCTTGTTTATAAGGTGTGCGAGCAAGGAAAAAAAGCACGTTACTAACTAACAAGTATTCGGGTGCCATGGCTACCTGCCTGGATATTGCAATAACATCCTTATGGAAATATTCAGGGACCTGGCGCCTGAAACTATCTCATTTCTAAGATTTGCGAGCGAGCAAAGGAAAATGCATTTTAATTCGTTGATGTTCATGTCAATGTAGAAAGTACATGTAAGGTAACCCTGATTTCTGGGCGCCATGGCGAAAAGGCAGTGACGTGCCGGAAAACTGTCATAACATTGAATATTCATGGACATAATAATAACATACTATGGAAATATTCGTGGTCCTCGCTGCCTCAAACCAGAGCCTGAAACCATCTCGTTTCAAAGTTTTGTGAATGAGCGAAGCGAGCGACGGTAAACGCACTTTCCTATCTCCCAAATGTTATTTCCAAAACACCCCAAGTGTTATATCGGGACATTTTGTTATTTCTGATTATCAGAAGTCAATGTCTTATAAAATACTCTCATGGCACTCCAGTTGAACAGGCTGGATTAGAGGGCCATAATTTAAGGGCCTGAATGACTAGACCAGGTCCGCCAGAAGTACTCCATGCAAAATGAGAGCGGGAAAATTTTCCATTTTAAAGTGAACAGACACATTAAATACCCTCTCTGTTTTCCAGTATGGTTTCTATATTTCACTATTATATTGCATTACCACATATTTCATTTGAGTCTTATCATGCTTATCACTGCTTATCTTCCCACGTATATGGTGTTTTAAGCAATCTATTTCCTTGTTTTGTCAGGATTTCCTGTCCAATCTAACACTTCTGAAAGATCAAAATGCTATTCAATTTTGTCCTATAGGCTGATAGGAATCAATAATCATCTAAATGTCAGATGTCAAAGATAGTTTAATAATTACAATTTCATTCAACAGTTTCAATGGTCAATCAACTTCAACATATCTCCATTCATTTTCGTCAGATTTCAATCGAATTCGTACGACCTGGCAATCCGCTGCAAAATTTTATCATTAAAGCCATCTTTGGGAAGTCGATTTCAAGAAATTGTCATTCAAATTCGTCACATAGACAAGACCTTACAACGATCGGGTGACGATTTTGAATAACTCTTTGAACTCTTTCAGTCTTTGACAAAATCGATAGCAAAATGAAATATTAATTCCGAAAATGAATGGCGAAAGACGTATAATAACTAGGCTTTATTATGAAGTTGCAGGACGAAAGCAAATAAAAAAGTGTTAAAATTGCCTGGAAACCGGCTGGAAACCCTGTTATCTCACATTATTTTCCACTTTCCTTCTTCTCTCCCCTTTCACGTGACCCCCTTGTGCGCCCTCCCCTATCTAAGCCAGTTGGTATGTGGAAATGTTTTGAAAATTTTAACCTAAATATCACTATTCTGATGTCACTTTGGAGAATTTTTTTTCGCCTTATGATTCTTTTTTGTTGTTGTTCAAGCAGATTTCTGCTCGCCAGCTTGAGGGGGGGGGGGGTGTTCGAACCCTCTGAACCCCCCCCCCCCCCGCCTCGTTACAGGCCTGCCATGGATACTACAAACGAATTTGAATAATTCTTTGAATGACGCTTTGAAAAAATCGATTGCAACATGGCACAACGTACAAAATTCGAAAATGAATGGTGAAAGAAGAAATTGATTAATTATACATTTGCCAGATTAGGACGTTACGGGAAATAATCAAAATAAAATGTATTAAAAATAATAGACATTTTCCCTTTCCATCATCTCTCCCCTCGCTTCTTCTTCTTTTTTTTTTAATCTTTTTTTTTCAAGCGGACCTCTGCTCGCCAACGGGGGGGGGGGGGGGGGGGGTTCGTTCGAACCCCCTGAACCCCCCTAGTTACGGGCCTGTTATATCACTTCTCTTCACCCAGGGGTTAAATTGGTATGCAATTGGATGCGAATATTATCGTTGTTGAATTAGCGTAAAAGAGTGTGAAGAAAGTGGTTTATAATGACAGAAAATAATTGAATCTGATAAATAGGTGTAATCTCAAGGATAAT
This sequence comes from Heliocidaris erythrogramma, assembly GCA_025617745.1. Lineage (NCBI taxonomy): Eukaryota > Metazoa > Echinodermata > Echinoidea > Camarodonta > Echinometridae > Heliocidaris > Heliocidaris erythrogramma. Next base: position 13,795,672 of record CM046865.1, on the reverse strand, counting down.
GGTGACGGATTTTTGGCAAAATAAAAAAAAATCGAAACAAAGAAAAATCATCGAGACGTTTTTCAATCTACATGTATTTGACCCCCGGGAAACGTATATATTTATTATTTTATTATTTATATTTTATCTGGCCCATAACTATTTCACAAATCTCCTAAACAGATAAAAGACCAATTCACATTATTGTATTAAAAAATATGTCCGTTTCTACCTCAAGTATAAGAAGACTAATTCCTGCATTAACTTGTTTAAAGTACTTCAGAAGTCGATCAGAACATTTATATATGTTACATACAGTATGTTACCTATTAGCTAGCAATTACATGTATTTAAAGGGGAATAAAAGGCAACAAACATTAGCCTATAATCATGTAGATAATTGTCAGCCTATTACAAATATCTTGAAATTACTCCTATTTGATTATTTAAGAAGGAGAACAGTGTCTCCAAAAGTTGCAGTTTCCTTGCTTGACATTATCTCATGGGGGCTGCCATTTTCTTTACAAAGTAATGTCAGAGCAGTTCTATTTGTGAGATACCCACTGACCTATACACTAGCTAACATGACACTCATGATCAGCTGTGGAATGCATGACACTGGATTTTCTCATAATAAACCATTTGTGTAGTCATGTACATTCAAATGAAGATACTTTTATCCTGTCATATAACCTATTTGTGTCAAGATATTTGGTTCAGCTGTTTCTTTTGTTAAGCAGGATTAGGCGTGCATTTGTAAGTTGCTTGGTCTGACAAATGTTTGTCAAAAGACCTGTTTACTAAGTGATTCAAATTTTATGCATACTTTTGAAATAGAGGCTTGTCAGACATAGCAACAAGTAATGTTTGCAAACTGGATTCCAAGTATTGTAGTTCATTCATTAATAGCAGGTTAATGGAAATACCTCATTACTAGGTCTAAAGAAGTGACAAAGACCTACAACTGCTCTTAGATATCACCTGTGCGAGAGAATGGGGTACCAAGATGGCTGCCATTTTGCATGGGTGGCTTTAGTTGTACAATAGCTATTCATTATACAACATCTTATCCATTGTGTACAGGTAAATGGACATGTACCGCAATGACATCACAGTTTTTTCTTCAAAATGGTACCCCCCATGGGATAATATCAAGCAAGAAATCTGCAAACTTTAGAGAGACTGTTCTCCTTACTGAGTAATCAAATCAGAGTATTTTCAAGATATTTTGAACAGGCTGACAATTTTCCACATGATTATCAGCTAATGTATGTTGAGTTTCATTCTCCTTTTAACAAACTTTTATTAGGGTTGCCGTTCTTTCATTCATTTATTTATCCTCTCATGGGGTGGAACATCCCAACAGCAAAAGTTTGGTTTCCACAATGGTTAATTAGAGGCAAGCATAGTATTTCAATTCATTTGTGAACGGGTCCGTTGAACCTAAATTTGTATACGCCGTTTGTTTTATTCATTATTTATTTAATCGGATTATGACAGAAATAATATTAAGTTCATTCTTTTTTTTCCAATAGACCTGTTTTATACTAACATGTTTCAATTTACGCATGTTTCTCGCCAGAACCCCTAGTTACCAACTATTTCGTGCACCTGTTATCCACAACGGCATCTCTATGGATGGAATCCATTTTGCATACATTAGTTATCGCTATGTCGGGCAAGTCTCTGGCAAGCTTTTGAGTGTCAAGAGAATTTTTTGTTCAAGAAGTATGCATAAAATTAGTAAACAGGTCTATTGATGGTTGTGATCTTTACACTATGAACACAATGACTAAATTGATAGAAGCAATTACGTTTGCGGCATTACCAGCTATTGATATGCTCTTATCACCATGAACAAGAAGCGGACAAAATATACAGCTCCTCATTGTACCCTCCACAATTGTTCTGGTAGACAAAAGAACATCCCTTCATTGCTATTATGTAAAAATATGTAGAACAGGTGTCACATGCATATTCACCTGTTCTACTTATTTTACATAATAGCAATGAAGGGATGTTCTTTTGTCTACCAGAGCAAGTGTGGAAGGTACAATGAGGAGGTGTATATTTTGTAGATTCATGGTAGCTTCATGGTTCATGGTTTGCCATGTTCATAGTGTTACCTTCGCGATGGCTCGGGCTGTGCCAATACCATTGGCAGACGGCAGTTCCACAGCTCGGAAATGCGGATTGTTGTAGACCATATACTAATTAAGTAAGTCGAAAGAAACAAATCGTTTACTATATGTTGTATATTTTTGAGATCTTCATGCAGAAACTGACAGATCGACAGAATGTATTCTACTTCTTCTCCTATTTCTTCTTCTCCTCCTTCTTCTTCTTCTTCTTCTACTACTTCTTCATCTTCTTCCTGTTCTTCTTCTCCTCCTCCTCCCCTCCTCCCTCCTCCTTATTCTTTTCTTCTTCTTCTTCTTCTTCTTCATATTCTTCTTCTTCATATTCTTCTCCTTCTCCTCTCCTTCTCCTTCTAGTCCCCCTCCCCCTCCATTCTACTTCTATGCATGGTAGGTTTGTGACCAATTAAAGGAGGTGATGGACATACACGGACTCGACATAATTTACATTCAGTTATAACAGTGACATTACCGCAAAGGATCGCATACTTACCCATAAAGGTAATACCACTTTCTGAAAATATAATTTGGTCGGAGGAAAAAAAAAGATGATTATTTTACGTTAGTAATCTTAATGAGTCTTCTTAATGAGAAAGTTGAGTACTGACAAAGATAACAAGGCATTAGCGATAATGTGTCTCGCCCACATGCGGTAACTAGAAATATCGTGATCTCTGTTGCCATGCAACAGGTCCCCCAAGTGTATAAATCTGCATAAGTTATGCTTGCATATATCTACATTACTAATGTTTGGAAAGTGACGTTTACAAAGTTATGTCATAAGAGAGTCTTGCGGGTAAACTGTAATGTTTGACCTGAAATGACCTTTGACCTTACCATGTGATCTCTGATGGCAGCATGCAGGTCCCCAAGTGCTTCTAAAACCCAAGTTTGGTTGAAAACTGAGTGATGGTTGCAAAGTTATCTGTCATAAGAGAGTCTTGCAGGTAAACTTTAACGTATGACCTTTGACCTTATCATGTGACCTCCAACGGCACCATAACATGCAGGTCCCCTTAGTGCATCTACAACCCAAGTTTGGTTGAAAAGTGAGTGACGGTTGCAAAGTTATCTGTCATAAGAGAGTCTTGCAGGTAAACTTTAACGTATGACCTTTGACCTTATCATGTGACCTCCAACGGCACTATAACATGCAGGTCCCCTTAGTGCATCTACAACCCAAGTTTGGTTGAAAAGTGAGTGACGGTTGCAAAGTTATCTGTCATAAGAGAGTCTTGCAGGTAAACTTTAACGTATGACCTTTGACCTTATGTGACCTCCAACGGCACTATAACATGCAGGTCCCCTTAGTGCATCTACAACCCAAGTTTGGTTGAAAAGTGAGTGACGGTTGCAAAGTTATCTGTCATAAGAGAGTCTTGCAGGTAAACTTTAACGTATGACCTTTGACCTTACCATGTGACCTCCAACGGCACCATAACATGCAGGTCCCCTTAGTGCATCTACAACCCAAGTTTGGTTGAAAAGTGAGTGACGGTTGCAAAGTTATCTGTCATAAGAGAGTCTTGCAGGTAAACTTTAACGTATGACCTCAAATGACCTTTGACCCTACCATGTGACCTCCAACGGCACCATAACATGCAGGTCCCCTCAGTGCATCTACAACCCAAGTTTGGTTGAAAAGTGAGTGATGGTTGCAAAGTTATCTGCCATAAGAGAGTCTTGCAGGTAAACTTTAACGTATGACCTTTGACCTTATCATGTGACCTCCAACGGCACTATAACATGCAGGTCCCCTTAGTGCATCTACAACCCAAGTTTGGTTGAAAAGTGAGTGACGGTTGCAAAGTTATCTGTCATAAGAGAGTCTTGCAGGTAAACTTTAACGTATGACCTCAAATGACCTTTGACCCTATTATGTGACGTCCAACGGCTACATAAAGTCAAGGTACCCTCAGTGCAAATATGACCCAAGTTAGGTTGTAATCCAAGCAACTGATGAAGTTATTTCACAAAAGAGTCTTGCAGGTAAACTTTAACATATGAAAAGAGAGTCTTGCAGGTAAACTTTAACATATGACCTCAAATGACCTTTGACATCATCATGTGACCTCCGACAACACAATAACATGGAGATGCCCCAAGTGCTTCTATCACCCAAGTGTGGCTGCCAATGCAGTAACAGTAATGCATCATAAGAGAGTCTTGCAGGTAAACTTTAACGTTTGTGACGGACGGACGGACGACGTACGGACGCCATTTGGATCCCTTAGTCTCGCCTTCACCTCCGGTGGGCGAGACAAAAATTAGTTTGGGAGTTTCTCTCGTTCTTTATATGCCCATTGTGAAAGAAGAGCGTAATACATAATTATAGTATGTCACATGAGAAAGATTGCTCTGAAAATGCACTCATATTCGACATAGGTATGACAATTTTGAAACAGTGTTGATGCGTCCTCTATGTATATGGTCCACAAATCCATATCTATGTGCATATTTGAGTACTAATTATACGGTTACCTTTCGTTGCTGTTCGAAGTGTGAGATAAATTGTTAAGGTATAACTTCTGAATTGTTTGTCTTTCCTTGTAACGCCGCCTTCTAATCCTGTTCTTTTCCAGAATGTATCCCAAAGGAAAACTTACAATATCAGACCTTCTATCCAAAATTCAATTTATTTTGTGGTGGATGGAGGTGGGCATGGGGTTGGGGGGTTGGGGGGTTGGATGGGGTATGTGCTCCCCGACCGATATATATATATATATATTTATATATATATATATATATTCTATACATATATATATATAAATCAGACTCGTAGTTGTATCCCCCCCCCCCCCCCCCCCCAATCATCCACATTCCTGCCAAATATAATAACATGCTTGCAAAAGAATCATGGTTTCGTCAGTGCTTCCAACTTTTTTCGCCACTTGTATTACCCTATTTTCTTAATGTGGGGGAGTGACAAATCCACTCTATATAATTATGTTTATAGGAATCGTTATAGGGATACTTAGTTTCAGTCCAGTCCACACCAAAGAAGTGGTCTGAATAACATCACTCCCAAAAGAGTGGATTCCCATTCCTGTCCATTTAGAAAATTAGTTCTCTGTCAAGTTGATGATTTAAAAGATACTTACATTGCCAACCATATCGGCATTACCATTTTGAATATTGTTTAAATGTGGAGTTGTTATAGCATGCCATGTGATCTGTCGCATTACGTCTTGGTCTAAGCCCCCGAGCCTACCTATCTTTCCCTCCCTCAGTCTCGCTACTCGATAGTTTTGATTCAATGGAAGACCAATATGGAAGTCAACCCCTGTCAAGAAAAAAAAACCAGAGCAAAACACCGTTGTACAAATAATTGTGATTATTAGCATCAAAGAGAAGGTTGAGTTCCGGAGTAATGGTGAAGTTGTTGCGTGTTTGTTTGTTTGGTTTCTTTGTTTTTTTTTGTTTTTGTTTTTGTTTGTTTGTTTGTTGTTTTTTTTGGGAGGGGGGGGGGGGTTGGTGTGGAAGAACATGCCCCCTGGCAAGGATTGCTCTTCAGATGTTTGAATGGGGGCATATGAATGCGGGTTACAAACGGTAATGTCACAATGACGCATAATGTCACGACACGAAACGTAGTACTACTTTCGGCTGAATTGATTAGTTTCTGGCACTGAAGTTAATGGGATGGGTCAAGACAGGTACGTAGACTTAAGTTTGAAAAAATACATGTTAGCATGATGCTCCGACATAATCATGCTCCGGCGGCATTTGCTCCGGGAAAGCTAAAATTATCAATGCTATATAATTTGTTTTCAAACTTAAAGTCTACGTCGTAGCTAAATTGATTTAACTTTAAATTTCAGTTCCAGCAATTAGTTTATGCAGGCCAAAAACAAAACTACTTTATGTTTATATTTCACTGTGACGTTATGCATCATTGTGACATTACCGGTTGTAATATTGTTACCACATGCAGACTTGTGTTACACCTGTTTCGCGTGATACGAAACTGGGAAAGATTAGGTGATGTTTCGCTGTCCACACGGTGTATGTGTGCGTGCCCATTACATGGCGTGAGTTCTCCGGCTTGTGAACCAGCGAACCAGCATTAAAATGAAATTTTAATTAAAAGTTGTGACATTAAAATGCCGTATGTATGGTATGGACAGTAGTTTTCATGTATTTACCGAAAGGTTCTGCGATCTCTTCTGCAAAGAACTGACCCATGGTGCGGTGCTGTGGGTCGACACGACGTAGGAGCTCGTTGGTGAGCGGGCCGAAGGATATGGCGTGGTAGCCATGTTTCACACCGTCTATCTCCCACTGAGGCTCGGCCGCTGCCATGAGTTCTCCTGCCCGGGCTACGTCCTGCAGAGTGGCAATGCTCATTCCCGGTGGGGCCATAAGGATCGCCCCAGCCTATAGCAGGCCAGGTAAAGGGTCAATATTACGATAATGGTATTAGAAAAATCATGGGTATTCAGTTTATTGGGGGGATCAAATTATATCCGCCCGGATGGGTGAGCCTCATTTCATTCTAGATATTGTCTCCAGCAGATTGCGGAGTAGGTCTACTTCATTTTTTTTCATTTTAAGAATCTTTCATTACTTCCTTTTTCAAAATAACATTTTCACAATAATCAAGGTAAAATACACGAACAAATATATTCACCGGCCAGTATCATGTGGGCCAGGATCGATAACTAAATCGAGCTCGTAGGCCCGGTCTCGTACGGCACATATATCGTGTCTTGTGAATGTGCACCCGTTCGTTTGTTTGCTTAATATGTATATCATTTTTCTGGTCAAACCAACCTTTCTTATACACAAATCTAAATGCTAAATGTTGCGAACCAGATTCTCTCAAATGCATTTCCATTATCAAAACATAGTATCAGCTGTAAGCAAATTAGTTTTGAAACCTGTCTTTTGTTATCTTTAATTATCTTTAACTGACCTTGTGTTCCATGAGTTGTCTGACGGTCACCTTGCCCTTGCCTTTCTGTGCAAACTCTGGCCAGTATTGCGATACGGGTTTATCATAGTCCAGAAGCCCACGGTCAACCAACATGGCAATACAGATTGATGCTATTCCTGTATGCAGGGAAGAATAGAAAAGTTACATTTTTTTTTCAGCGTTGATTTTTTTTCAGGAGCTATAGTGGTTTCACTGTTGAGTGCCTTGTACATCAAACCAGTGGAAACTGTTTTGGGTGGGGGTGAGCAAGACCTCTCCCTGTTATTTGCCGAACACCCCCTCTCCCCCCTTGAAAAAAGAGACATTTATTTTCTTCATTGCTTCTCGTAACTATTTTGTTTCATGCTTTACTAAAAAAAATGGTATTTTCTTTAACCCTTTGACGGTACATCAGCATCAGGTTTCAATTTATTGTAAAGGTTCATTCCTTTTGCCATTACAGTCATGTCCAGATTTAATTTATATGTAAAACATTGAAATCAAACTCCATTCAATACGATTGTTAAAAAGTTCACACGAGGCGTCATTATTTTGCTGACGTAAGGACCGCGTCAGTATAACTTGAACGGTCTCTTGCGCGTCATGAAAGAGTGATATCATTTAAAAAATAATTGCAATGGAACAGTGCAGACAATACTTAAATAAATAGCGTTTGGCTTGATTGCCTGCACATACTCGATTATTTTGCGCAGGAACTGACGCAATCGAAATAACGCCTCTTGTGAGGAGGCTAATTCTCGCTACCCCAAATACGCAATTTCGCCAACAGATGGCGTTTGCCATGCAAACCACGCATGCGCAGTGCTGACAATATCCCGATTGGGTCGACTAGTGTTTGTCTTTTTGCATTGTACACAGGTATTGCATAAATCCTCGAGTTTGAGTATAAATTAACATATTTGAAAAGATACCATCATGATTTATTGAGACAATTGGTTGCATTTTCAAAATTTGAGTGGTTTATGTCACGCGATCCAAAAATTAAGCATTTTAACACTCATTTTATTCATAAGCCGTAGTATTTCAATACGGACCGGAAGTGAAGTTGGCGAAGCTGCGGACCATTTCCAGGCATAATATTGCCCTCTACGTCGAAAATTGCATATTTGAGGTAGCGAGAATTGTTCCACTCAGGGCCACACGATCGCCTTAAGCCCGGCGCACACTATACGATCCGACTGCGACCCGATTTTCGAACAAACTGCAGTTTGCATTAAATGTGAAATTTAAAAAATGTGAAATTATCTTATTTGAAGTTCGGAATAATGATACGAATATTAATATCAAAATTTTGGTTGACTGGAATTCTTCTGGTTAGAGTAAGGGCCAAATCGGCTTCAAATCTTAGTCGATCGCAAGATTGGTATGACGTCACTACGATTTGGAATTGAATTTGATTTTACTCCTACACGGGGGCTCGCAGAAGCCCGGAATTTCGATTTTAGTGTTCATACTACTATTCGGAACTTTCATCACGAAGATTTTACTTATTTGAAGGTTCACATCAAATGTTATAACAACGTTTCCCAAAATCGCATCGTAGTCAGATCGTGCAGTGTGCGCCGGGCTTTATAACCTGTGCTAATCAAGCAAGTGGCGGTAACTATTACATACGCCAGTAAATACCAATTAACATTTGGACTGTTCATTTTGCATCATTTATTGATTGATTGATTTATTTATTCTTTAATGATTTTTTTTTAATTATTTATTTATATTCTTTTTATTCATTTCTTTTGTATGTCACCCGCACTAGTCACTGACGTCCTACGTCGGACTCATTTGGCCTCATGTACAACGGACATTACATGGGTCTCACCTTTGGTCGCAGAGAACGCAACCGTCATCGTATCCTGACGCCATTCCTGGTTGCTCTCTGCATCGGCAAAACCTCCCCAGATATCAATGATCTTCCTGCCTTCATGATACACCGTCAATGCTGACCCACCGTGGCGACAGTCTGCACCGCTCTCAAAGTTTTCTCTTCGGAAAAATGAAGGGGAAAAAACCTCGAAGAAATTAGGCCAAATTGATGGTTTACAAATAGGTTGAGATGTTTTGAATATTATGTGGCATGCGTATGCATTCGGGTAATGCATGATCAAATCAAGTGAAAATCATTTTACAACAACGTGATCTCGATTGTCTTTTCTTTCTTCTTTTTTCTTCTGAGAACCGGCGCACAGTGGGCCAGAGCGAAACCAAAGTGCGCCAAAGGTTTTGGGCAATTTGGTTGTTTTAATTTTTGTCATGCCCTGTTGAAAGACAATACTTTGAAGAATATTTCGGTAAAATATTTAACTCCGGTATGTACATTAAGGGTGTGTATTTCCTCAATATTCAACATATTGCGAGTTTCAGTGCAAATTGTGACCAGTTTAATAAATAAGATATTTCACCATGTAGTTTTTAAGCTATCGATCTATAATTGCTCCCACATATTTCTGAGAGTTCATTTCACTGTATTGAATGGGGTAAAAAATGGAAAGAAACGCAATCTTCGTGAGTTTAATAGGGTAATTACCCTAGAAAATAGGCTGATTATTCGTGTTTTTTATAAATCCATATGAAACGTTTGTATTTCCATGGATTTCCAATTCAAGTTTATCACCACCATTTTTCCTGATGTCTCAGCTTTAAGTTGATACCAAATTTGGCTGCCAGCTTCTGCCACTTTTTATGTTAGAGCCGATTTTCCTTGACACATTTAATACCCGGAAATTATGTTTATTCTGGACCGCGCAGCCGCTGAAGGATTCTCTCTGCCCATATGGGGGCGCGCATGACTTTTTTTACACGGCAAGGTCCCATAAACATGATTAACACTGAAAAGAAGTAGGCCTAAACAATAAATTATAGGGCTAGTTTCAGTTGCTGAAAAACCCCTCTTCCAAAGATGAAGATGTATGGTATAACTAGAAGCTAAAACTTTTCTCTGCGATACATGTATGGATACCTAAGGATTTCGATCCTACTCTTTACTCTCCACATGGTATGGATTTAAAAAAAAATCATTAATTCTTTTAGTATATTTATTTCATGCAAACTTTCATACAATGGAATTCTTTATTAGTGCTGAATTATTTACCTTTCTATCTATTTAACTATCTACCTGTATTCCCCTACTTGTATATCTTTATAAAAAATATATTTTTATGTAAAGCATGTTTCTTAGTTGTAATTAGTTTTTAATTTCTTTTTAAATAGTGTACAGACCTATATGTACGTTTGTCCTCTACTATTCGATTTTTTCAAGGTTGTGGAACTGTTTAGTTAGGACATATAGACCCATTGTTAAGAGGGCGCGATTAATGACTGTCATGTATATGTAGTTTGAAATACATGTTTGTAAATTCCTACCGGTTGTTTATAATTTATAGAATTTTGAAACCTTTGGAGAAAGTACGATTTGTATCATAATTTGTCCAACACCAAAACCAAGCCCTCAAAATGTTCACTATTTATTTTACAGACCCAACATTCTGAGTAATTCACAATAGCTTCAGTGAATATTTCAAGGCGAAGCTTTTGGAAATAATTCACTCTTCTGACAGTATAAACAATATGACAAAGGACAAAAAATAAGCATGGACGTTATCAGTCAGTATTATGATTTTGATAATTTGATAGTACCTACAGAATTACTTTTTAGTGAAAGAGGTACGTTTCATTTTCGCAAAGTTATCAAGGCTACAGAGGGCGTTCTTTCATATTTTAAAAACTTCATTTAATAACTCATTTTTCAGTAAGCTGAATATTATCATTTTTTAGTATATGCATTATCAAAGTATACTTTCAAGTAATGACGTCATACATTGCAATACACTGCAAATTTCTCATTATTATAAATATTTTCCAGTAGGGCGTCCCCGTCCCCTTTAAGTCACTCTTACGTACCATATTGCCTGAGCTTTAAAGACCTCAGCCTGACCGAATTTTGAAATATACCCTTTATTCATCCACGGGGAGCTATATATTTTCTGAACAAATTGAAACCGACTTCATGAGATTCCGTTTCCTGTGGAATGAGTAACAGCGTCCCGAATGTTGAGCCCCGGTGGTTTTTCTGACGAGGGCCCCGTCTCTGAGGAACGCTACTTTGCGGGGGGGGGGGGGTGAAAATTTGATGACGACATATCGTGTAGACGCACTCGGAGCTGTATACATGACATGTCGTCACACGTCTAGCGACCCCCTGCAGTTTCCTCTGTTGTTACGCCATAGGGAGGGGGCGGACCAAAAAAAATTATCTTTTTTATTTTTTATGGATAAACGGAGACGAAAATTTATGAATGCCCATGGTAATTCTATTCTTTGTTTACTAAGCTTTACGTCAATATATGGTTGTTTTGGGTCAGGCTGAGGTCTTTAAGTTAACACCGTTTTCAATTTTCCATTGGATTTTGGCAGCCAAACAGAAATCGGTGTTTTAATGACGTCATAGACAAGGGCAGATCCAGGATTTAGTATAAGGGAGGGGGGCACACAAATGCAGGTTTGTCAACTTTTGGAATAGGTAGACCGTATTTTTTTTTTTGGTCTTGCCAGCTTCTCGAAAAGTCGCTCAGTGGGGGGGGGGGGGGGTGGTTATGTGGGTCCAGTTTCCCTCCATAATTCTCTGACAAGCAAACAAAAAACAAAAAACAAACACCAAAAACAAAAAAAAGATTTTCATTCTAAAAGGGGGGCACAATCGACAAAAGGGGGGATCATTTTGGTCAAAATGCATACTTTTCTTCCAAAGGGGGGGGGGGGCGCGGGCCGGAAGTGCCCCCCCCCCCCCCGGATCCGCCACTGGTCATAGGTATTTGAAAATATTTTCAGTGGTTTCTACTATCGAACTCACGTCCCATCATCGGAGTTTGAATTTTAAGTAAAACTCAGTGAATATGAATTTTGGCGCATTTTGAAGCCATTCTAGCCCACTGTTTGACGTTGCTCAATGCTATCAAATGTTGTAATTATGCGAAGGAGGCTTTTTTCCAAATAACAAACACAGGAATTAAGACAGAGCAGAAACAATAGAAAACACTGTCCCTCGGATCAGTGGCGGCACCAGGGGGGCAAATGGGCAAAAAAAAATGTTGGTGGGCAAGGGCGGACAAAAAAAATGTCCACCCTTTTTTTTTTCACTCAGAAAATTATTGGGGGGGGCCAAAACTTCTGACTGGGGGGGGGGGGGGGCAAATGCCCCCCATGCCCCCCCCCCCCCCCTTGGTGCCGCCACTGCCTCGGATAGGAAGTTAAATGGAGGCCCCGTGTAGATAAGAGTCACCACCTTTGCACGTGAAGAACCCAGTGCGCTATTTTGTCGTGGAAGCGTAGGAGGAAACCCCAGTGTAGTGGTACACCTGCACATGTCATGCATCCCAATCATGATTTATATCGGAGAAGAGGCCTAAGGGTCACAGTGATTCAATTCGCTCTTCCCCTTCCAAACACAGGTGACATTAACTCATTTATTATAATTAATAAAATAATAATACTACTAATAATAATGTTGATAATAATAATAGTAATAAAGATAATAATAGCTCTTGTCATTGTGTAAGCTAGGCAGTCTTGTTTGATAGATGTTAGGATAATACTGATTCACATGTAAAGCGACAATTACGATTTAGACCTTTAGGGGTGCATGCAAAATGTAGACACCTCAATTTGCGTGGGTGTAAAACAGTAACGCCCATCTTTTTTGGAGAAAAAAGAGGTGCTCAAGTTCCCCTAATTTTGCACTCTTGACAATTGATTTCAAAATATACAAATCTCACCTTAAAGACAATTTTAGGAGGATACCTAAATTTTACTGAAACTACCTGTTGTATCATTATAATTCTGTTGAAAATTCGTAGGATTGTTGCCAATTTGTAATATCATATAGATATATTCTACCTTTGATGATGTGCAAATCATTTCGTTTATGAACACTTTAGGAATATATTTTAGGTAAATTTCAAATGAAAGTAAAACAAAAACTTACTACATATTGAATAGTATATGGAAAAGCCAAGTCACAGAAAACAGACACGATTATTATGATAAAAAATAACTAACGTGAATTATAACAAAGAGATTGCAGAATATTGTAATGACTTTTCTTCCACATATCAAATATCATTGACGTGATCGTACGCAGCAATATTGATTTTTCTAATATTGAGCAATCGGACTAATTAACCCTTTTATTTGGTGTCCTCCAGGGATCAATGCTTTGCCCATTTCTGTTTTAATACATAAAGGCTTTTGGGGGGATGAAGGATCGAACTGAGCAAAAATTACAAGCTATGTATAAATTCTTATTGGTTTGATGGTTTATTTAACCTGACTGCTAAGAAACCATGTGTATAAGCTTGTAAGTAAGCGACCAAATACGGAAAATCTGATTATGCACTTTTCCGTAACAACAAAATCCTACTATTCTTTGTACATTCTGGGGTCTATCATACGAACTAAAGGAAAAAATATATTGCTCGTTCCACCGGAGGTGTTGGTCAAGTTTTTGACAGGGAGTAAGGGTGGCTATACCTCCGAGCTACATTATTGAACAAAAATAAATTCTGTAATTCCCATGGGATTAATACAGGGATGACCCAGTTCCCGTAGGCAATGGATTAAGTTAAAATAGATAAGTTAATAGATAGAATAAATAAGTTAATAGATAAAATAAACCTACAAGCCTTCCAACAAGCTTGTGTATGTCGTGGCAGCGTTATGTAATGTATTCCGGGAAGAGGTAATAGAGGATACTGTTTGCCTAAAGTATGGAAGTAACCTCTGGTAAATGCTGGACGGAAGAGATTATGTTTTAATTAACCTGATTATGGTTCCACAGAAATCAGTTGTGTGTGGGGGGGGGGGGGGGGGGGAGGCACAGCCATTGAGGGGGCATTGCTCTCATGGAAGGGATATCGATGGTTGAAATGTGTGAGAGAAAGGGGACTATGTTCATCTTGCTGTGCGCATTATCCAAGGCAAAGGCCATTCCTAGTTCAAGTAGAATGGTAAGATCTAGTGCACCAAATATATAATTCGTTACAAATTTGGTACTAGTTGTATAGCGTGTGAACCGGTGATTTTATGACAACTACCCCTGGATAATAACCTCTAGAAAACCGAGGAGTTGGGACAACTATCCTCTCCCCCGTAGTGCCACATGTACCCTTCACAAGATGGGGGAGGCTGTCCTGGGGATGCCTGTGACTAGATGTACTGGGGGTAACTTTTCAGGGGTAATTGTCCTGGGGTAATCGCCCTGTGAGGTACAAGTCCTGGGGGTATTAGTCCGGGTGGTATTGTCAGGCGTAGTCGTCCGGGGGATCCATGAGGTCTTTGTCCGGGAGTAATTGTCGCTTTCCTTGATTTTAACTCTGTATATTGATATACCATTGACATTTTAGTGTTTTCAGATTTGCAAGGTTTATGAATTTTGCAATGCTTGACACGACCCTAGTGGATACCATTATACATTTGCAATGAAAGGAATGCTCGCAATCGCAGATAGCATTATAAATGCAGTTGATGTTGCATCGTTTGTAGGTTTGAACCTCGATAAATACTTAACATGGAAAAACCATATTGAGAAGGTAAACAAATGTATTAGAAAGAAAATTGGCATTATTTTTAGACTCAGAAATTTTGTGCCCCAGAAAATTTTGATTTTACTGTATAAAACTTTGGTGCAACCTCATATCACATATCGTATTGAAGTAAGGGGTAGCACTTATGAAACGAATCTACAATGTATACTGTTAAGTCAAAAAATGGCTTTACGCGCTATCACATTTGTTTCAACCATGACTCACTCAAAATCATTATTTAAAAAGTTAAAGATTTTAAATGTATACTAATTGCACAAACTTTGTATTTGTAGTAAGGAAAATGTTCAATTTAATATGAAGGTAGTTCGGTGTGGAATGATCTACCACTTGCTGTGAGGAGAAAGCCATCCATATCTTGCTTTAGAAAAACGCTAGTTGAATACCTTTTAAATGAATGACTGATAAAAACTTCTAAATATTAAGTATCTGATTAAACAGATAGATATTTCATACTGACCTTTCATCTACTTATATTTGTGTTATAAGTTTGTTTATAATCTTCTTCATATTTACCATTACATTTTTCCTTGTTTATTCTATTATCAAACAATGTTAATTGAACTTTAATCCATTATATTTGTACTATAGTTTTGTTTATAATCCTCTTCATATTAGCCATTACATTATTTGCTGTTTATTCTATTTGTAAACTTTGTTTCCCAATGTTTAAAGGTACAGTGGCGTATCCAGGGGGGCGCAACAGGAGCGCCCCCCCCCCCCCCCCATTGGCCGTCGTAAAAAAAAATCCTCATACCAATTGAAAATATTATTAAGGCTTCAAAATTGGTCACATATAGCACTATTTTGCATCTCAGCCCTTCTTCAAAGGCAAAAATTTTCCAAAGACCCCTCCCCCATGACGGCGATCAATAATTCCTGGCGCCCCCCCCCCCCCCCCTATTGGGAAATCCTGAATACGCCCCTGAAGGTACCAGACTCGATTAGCATTCATGCTATTTTCTGGTTCCTTTTTATCCTTAACTCCTGTTATTTTTAAATTTGTATACATTTTGTTTCATGTTTTGTATTGTTATTGTATAAACAAAGTTCAAGTTCAAGTTCAAGTTCAAGTCTTGTCGCTGCTTGGACTTTTTATTGTGTATAAATCAATAAATCAAGTACCGTATATGAATCAATATAAATCAGTCAATCAATCAAGTTGACAAATATCAATTTCCAGTGCTTAATGCCTGAGCTGCCATACCTGAACTTTGCTAGGACTGGTTCGAACCCGCTGGCCACTGTCCCGTGGACGACTATCGGTGGATCACTTCTGAAGTACCTTGGCAGGAAGGCGACAAGGCATGCCGTTACGGCTATCAGGACAGCATTCTGCATCAGCGACATGATGGTGGGTCCCTATAGCTGGTTATCAGTTTGCGGGCAGGGGTACAAGGCACGTGTGTTTCCTCTTGATCTCTCCTATCCAGTCTGTACATGGAGAAGTACTGTTCTTTTCGGATCACCCCCATTGAAGAACCAGGCAAATATAACTTCCCTGGACGTATACCAACAACAAAGTACAAAGTCCAGCACAATGTATGTAAAGGCTGTGAAAGGCAGCAGACAGTACGATGACTTGCAAGATTGTCGTTCGTTGATTTATCCCATTGATCATTCGAAGGATGTTTGTTCATGGCTGAAGAAATTAAAGTCCAGGGAGCTATTTTACCGGGTTTTTTTTTTAATTGTTCGCTTTATATCCCCAAACACGGTGGATAGATTTCTTTCACCATTGCTACCAAAAACACCGCCAAATTGATAAATATATTAAATATATATTTAGGTTAAGACGAGAAATTAGACAATATGGTTTTCCCGGCCAATTTCGCACATTTTTCAGTCAATTTAGTAAAACGTTCATTCAATTTAGCAAATAAATCGCTTACCGCAACTTCTGTAATTCAAAAGTGTATTTAAGTCATTCAATTTAGCGTTTCGAGCAAGGGATTTCGGTTTTGCATCATTCAATTTGATTTCCGTGCATTCAAATTTGCACGTTTGTAGGAATCATTGGGTCACGTGACCATGCGATGCTAAATTGAATGAATGCTTTATGAATTACGTGCGTGACCTATGAATTTGAATAAAAAGAGTGTTAATTTGACAGACCGAAATGCAAATTTGAATGCGTCCGAGATGAATTTTAATGCACAGATCATGAATTTGAACTGCCGAAGAGCAAGGCATGGCGAAAATCGTTTAATTTGAATGCTCGTAGGATGAATTAGACAGGAAAAAGTTGCGAAATTGGGCGAGAAAACATATTAAAAAAAACTTGTGAAATAGCTGAATATTATAACATGAAATCCATGAATAATTTCGGCATTTTTATCAACGGACCGTAAGATCTAATGAAAAGTGCACAAATTACACATTCAAAATTTCGAAATTTTTCTTTCTCTATCTAAAGTTGAAGAGGATTAATTAGTACTTCACTTTGCAAGCAAAAATTAATTACTTTCATACGGCTTTCAATATTTATTCCGTCGCTTGTAATATAGGAATAGGCGTATAGCTTGAAAGGTTATGAGAAAAATCGAGTATCACTGACGTGACTCCCGGGGGTGGTGAAAATAAGAGTGAAAAAGGGGGAAATTTCTCGTTTCCTTTTAGAGAACACTCTAAAATCGATCGATATTCACTCTTAAGCAAGTAATTGCTGACGTGACTCCCGGGGAGTGAAAATAGAGTGAATTGGAAATTCACTTTCTTTAGCATGTTTAGAGAGAGTACGTTCACACGTTGATTTGTAGAATTTTATTGACTCTTTGACCCCCTCTCGGGGTATGAGAGTACAAACATAAAAGTATAAATAACAATACATGACTTTTGAATACAATTATTTTACAAAGATGACATAATGATACAATGTACAAACAAAAGTTCTATAAAAATAATGTACATACCCTGATAGCAGAAAGTGTTAAAAATGACGTGATATTTACGTCGTGGTTTTCGTCTGTTTTACGTCCTGTAATTACGTCAATAAAACGACAACTTGCACCAACGCAAGACGTCAAGAGGACGTCTTATTTTGACGTCATCTCTACGTCTTGTACACTGTAAAAACTAAAGTGCTACTTTTAGGGGCATGTATAGTGACTGCACCTGAATGCTGTTTATAGCACTTGTAGTGTGCTAATTTACCAGCAAAAAAAAAATGTGACCGTGGCGAGCCCCGAACCAGGTTCCGCTGATTGAGAGGCGCTGACGTTACCGATGGACTAACGAATGCTTCTTGCAATCCAATTTAGTCATGGGAGTCAAGTAGATAACATGAACTATGTGGTGTCGTAAATTCACTATGTAACAATATGATCTGCTCTAAATCGTACAATGTGAGTTAGTCTAGCGGTAATGCCAGCAATTCTCGATCAGCGGACCCTGGTTCGAAGCTCGCCCAAATCATTTTTTTATGAATGTTTACCAGTTCATGGAGCCGGTCCAGCTCCCGTGAAAGTGCTGAAATAGCACGCTGTGTGCATTCAATAGCACTCTGAGTGCAGTCCCTATGCATGCCCTCAAAAAGTGCTATATACAGCACTTCAGTTTTTACAGTGTACAGATGACTACAAAATAAGACGTCCTCTTGACGTCTTGCGTTGGTGCAAGTTGTCGTCTTATCGACGTAATTACAGGACGTAAAAAAGACGAAAACCACGACGTAAATATCAGGTAATTTTTAACACTTTCTGCTATCAGGGTTCTGTGTAGAATATAACCAACTGATAAATGCAATGTATGTCTATTTACAAGCTACAATGTAAACAAAACAGGCCGTTTCACTATATCCTACCGCTACGAGTACGTATGGGTCAAACTCTAGTTGTACTACCAGAAAATCCTGAGGTATCTTCTTTTTCTGTTTTTTGAGAAAATTGCAACATAATGCGTATAAATCTAGCTAAATTCTTCAACTGAGAAGTGTTCCTAGTATCAAATAGTTCTGTCATGTGCAAAGCACTCGGAAGCCTGGACCTATATGTACAGAACTTTTTTGGCAAATATAAACGTCTCTCCTTTTCAAAAATATAGTGAAATTCATCACCTATATCAGTATTTAGGCAAAGAGGACACTGCATGTCACTATGTGGTGTGTTCGCATCAAATCGTCCCTTGTTTACAGGTAGTTTATGAGATCTACACCGAAACTTACAGAGAGTAAAAGCATCAGTTTTATTTAGGGTGAGTAAATAACTTTCAAATACATGGTTGCCTTTAAATAATCTATAATTTGTGCAAATGCGATTTGACCAAACTGCATCTCTCCATTCCTGAGAAAAAATATCATTCAGTCTCAATTTTAACAAAGAATTAATATTCAAACCCAATCCACTATTTTGACCTAGCCATATATTGGATAGGCCAGTTTGATTGAATGTATCTTCAATAAACTTTAACCATGACTCATGAGGAATAAATTTCAAAAGGACATATGAATATTTACTATCTTTACCCCTCAAAATTCTTGACCAAAAATTGACTAGTCGACGCTTTATACATACTGTATAAAGCTTTTCTTGCCTGAATTATCTGCTTTGAAATTGCCTTTTTAAACGTGCCATTATAATTAAACTGTACTCCAAGATAAGTGAAATCATATACCACATCTATTTTTTCATGACCATATGTAAAATTTGGTATCTTCCTAATTTTCCCTCTTGAAAAAAAAAATCATTATTTTTGTTTTACTTGCATTGACTGTTAGACGCCAGGTATTACAATATTCTTGCACTGCATCCAGCGCTACTTGCAATTCATCAGGGCTTTCTGCCAGTATTATTGTGTCATCTGCATACAACAAGCAAAATAATTTTCAATAAAAACTCTTGTTCCTCACCCTGTAAGACAGGATAAAATTTGGCAATGTGTTCTTGGAAGTCATTTAAATAGACGGCAAACAGCAATGGTGAGAGGTTTTCACCTTGTCTAACTCCTGCATTACATGTTAAAAATTCAGACACAAAGTGGAAATGGGGAGTAGCATAATATTATATACTCAATCATTTATTAATTACTATTATACAAAAGCGCCATCTGCGCCCATGACATCTCGACGGAAGTCTCTTCCAGGTTATACATGTACACAGCAAACGAAAATAGATATTTCAGTGAGTGGAATATTCCGCATAAAGTTTAAGCCTTAAATCCGTTGTAATATTTGCATATTCAGAACATTTGTAAGTAACTCTTTTCTCACAAAGGGGTCTATAAAGTACAAGCTGAGCTTTTCAATAGACTCCTTCAGTTATGTTTATCACTATGCCTAATTTTACTGAAATTATGATAGTAATTCTTTATTATATGTAATTACTCCATTTTCCATTTAAGTAAACATTAATTTTCTCAGCGTAATTTTTATTAGATATTATGTTATATCTACTCGAATCTATATGTTTTTGTTTGTTATGTAAAATACCAAAAGACATTGTGGAAATAAAAAGAAAATTTTAAACCTTCAAAATAAGAAAGTTATGAACCTTTGAAAGTCAAGATTGATAACGTTTTTTTAATATCATCGCAATTGGGTCATGATAAATTCAGTGATGTAATCCTTGAACTAACTCTTTATTGATTATCGCTTGTACTAAAATAGAATGAAATTCAAAATACCGCCCCCTGTTTTTCATAGTGTTCCTCAATACCCAACTGGAAGTGGTACCATAATGATTATGGAAAAGACTGTAGCGATCTTCCCGATTGAATGAACCTGACCCTGAGATTCGAACCTGCAGGACAACCACTAGACCAAGTCGCGTCTTCCCTCATATAACTATTAAAATGACCAGTCGTTATTTTGTTCATCTTGAACCGTCGCCACTTTATTTTAAAAGCTAATAGAAAGCTGATATTCTCTTCATTTACATTTTTTTAAGTGAACTGAATTAGCCACAAGGATATTTAATCACATTTAACAGTAGAAAGTCAAGTCACTCTAACCTTGAAAAGTTAGCATGGAGAAATTGTTTTGACCATAACCACTTTTGTATAATTCCCTCACGGCAGTTTGAGTTGACGTTGGAGTGTATAACCCTAAAACAATGCCAGCTGCCAACCTGCGTGCCTGACATAGCAACAGTCCGAGCAATAACATTTACTTATAGCAGAGGTAAATGCTCGTTTTACGTATTTTTACGTATTCGGTTAATGACTGCTACGTTAAATTAGAAAAAGCATTTGCTAGGCTTTTCCTGTGTCTTTTTGTAGATACGGACCGTTCTTGTTTTTGTGTTTCCCTGAAAAAGTAGACTGACAAACCAAAAGGTAAACATTTAGGAAAGTGATTACTGGGTGCAGTGGAAGATTCACTGCTTTTATGGTTAACAGATTCTTTGTTGACACAATGAAGCACATATTGTGGTTTGGTCAAAGCCTATACCACTGTCACTTTATCAAGTACAGACAGGGTCTACGATCTTCGTGATGTATTAATAGACCCCATATAGATCAGATCCTATAGACCTGCTGTTGACAAATGAAATCAGAAAAACATTGAACAAGAGTTAATTTTAATCTGGAATTAATATTAATATTCATATTCAATATTCATATTCAATTAATATTACTAAAGTTTACCGTAAATAGAAGCGCGGTGGCCTAGTGCAAGAGCAGTCGTCTCGTTACTTTGAGGACCCGGGTTCGAAACCAAGTGGATGCGCTATGCAGTACAATTTGGTAAGGCATTAATCATCATACCAAGTCTCTCATCATAAGTGAGCATGCTCAGAGAGGATATAAAGCAGTCGGTCCCCTATTTGCTTACTTACATGCATGCTCTCTTAGCAGTCGGGTAAAATAAACCATCAAACCTTTTTTGTTGAGTTCTGACAACTATATGACTGAAATGTATGACACATCTTTAAATCACTTTTCTGAAGAAAAAAAACTTTTTGATAAATTCAAAAAAGTGTACAGGTGTATTTATGGACAATCGACAGTATAACATGATACATTTAAAGTGACATGGGCAGGATGAAAACAAAGAAGTAGATACAGAAAACTCTGATTATTAAATAGTTTGGGGTGAGGTGAGCTTGTGTATCACTCATTTGGGGGATCAAAACAGGTGACCCATGTAGAACGAGGTGCATGCGTCTTACAATGGAGATATAGGTCTATTAATTACTGAGTATCGAACCCACGTCCTTATCGGCGACCCTTAGCCACAGTGCATTCAACAAAAGACATGACTTCCTCTCCCCACAAAACCGGTCATTTTACGTGTTTCGGTGGAACTGAAGTGTAGCTACGGGGGTGGGGGTGTTCCTTCTATAGAATTGCGAAAAAGAAGACAGGGAGAGTGAGGGGAGACAAGGGATGGGTTAAACATGAACATAAGATACGACCCACTCACTTTCAATCCACGTGTCCGGTGCCCCCCCCCCCCCCTAAATCTGAGACCCTGCAACTGCGGGGTAACCTCGCTAGCCATAAGGACCGTTATTCATAAGGAGCAGTTATTCATAAGGACCGCTATTCATAACGCGTGTTCTATGAATAGCGGTCCTTATGAATAGCGTGGAGACCCGGCTACTACACTGATGGAGAAAATATACTTGTCAGCAATGGTGAGTGCAGATATCATTATCATATGATGCGTAGGTCGACTTGGCACACTCAGTTTGACACTGAGTTTTATGTGCTCATATCCTACAGAGAATTTAAGACGCCTGACTGGGTCACATTTTGACCCCAATTTTTATGACACCCTAATCTATGAATAAAAAAGAGAACTAACCTTATCATTCAGTGTCCACTAAATCGGATCTCGAACTGCAATTTAAAGCAAAAATTCTTTAAATAGTTTTAATACATGTAAAGTGCAATTTTCATGTAAAATGCAAACTAAACAAATAGTTTACATACGTGCATATTCGAATTAGAATAACGTGATTTTTTTGAAAGCTTAGTTAATATATTGTAAAACATAATAAAGCATGGATTTACATTACAAGTATGAATATTCCCATGCGCTGATGCATCGCACGTTGTCCGACAATTTTCATATAAAGATTTGTAGAGCATGCAGTTACGCCTATATTTAATCCTGTCTCTATAAAATAAGTCTGGATGTCATAACAATTGACTGAAAACCCAGATGACAACTATAATATCTCATCCAGATCATAGGCATGATAGGAAGAAATCGAGGAAGGAACCGAGAAGAAAAAAAGGATATCCAGTTTTGATTCTTTTCCCGGTCGGGACGCCCGGCGTGAAGGTCATTCTTCGGTCGGTTACCCGCTGCTTACCCGTGAACTCAAGGGAGGATTTCCCTTCCACTGGGATGGGGTGATAAATCTATTCCAGATTTATCATAGCCTGTGAGTATAGAAATATGTTTGGAGATGGGTAGGTGGACATGTGCAATTCCAAGGAGTTCTGTGATAACTCCTCGGTAATTCTGGTTCGGGGCCGCGTCACTAGGCCTACTCATAAAAAGATTCTACTGATGATCCTTGACGAGAAAATATAGTGCAAACAGAGTGGAAAATTCACTCTTTTCCTTTTAGAGAGCACTCGAAAACAATCGATTTTCGCTCTTAAACAATTGATTACTGGCGTAACTCCCGTGGGAGTGAAAATAGAGTAACAATAGAGGAACAATTTTGTGTGTCTGAGTCAAATCTAATGATTTTTTTGAATATTAATGTTTAATATTTAACACTCCCTGACATATATTTTTCTTCCTAATTTGCCTATAATTTTGACAAATGTAAGCTCAAACATATTCTTTAAATGACAAGCGCAGTGAACTTGTCCTTATACCAACGGAATTCTACAGCATGAATAAATTCCTTGTTCAATATTTCTTGCCTTATATGCCTAATCCAGCTTTTGCCTCTATAATCATTAAACAGTCCTGTTAAACAAATCGGTTTTTTCTTGTTATGATACATGTAGTTTCCACGTTCACCACGTAATCCTCTGCTCCACCATAAGTCCAATCATCATCGTGTATATAAATTTTGAATTAATTGATTTCTTTTATTTTTTACGACCGTGTGTCACTGCCCTAGCAGCTCGTGAGCATGTTGGCGTAGTTATGCTTGGATCTCAGCAAAAGCCTTTGATACACTTGATCACTCAGTTCTTCTTTCTAAATTGGAGCACTGTGGAATAAGAGGTGTTGCGCTACATTGGTTTTCAAATTATTTTATCTATGAGAAGGTAATATACGCATTGCAAATGTACAAATTCAGATGTTCCTTTTTTTAATGTGGTGTCCCACGTGGATCTATTCTAGGCCCGCTATTATTTCTCATTTACATGAGAAGTGTCTTCTTATTGTGATATCCAAACTCACACTGAACTCAGAACTTCCAAAGCTGACATTATGGTTCAGGAGTAACCTGCTCTCTCTAAATATATGGAAACCCAATTTTATTCATTTTCAGGGGAGGAAATCTACTGACAACAGACAATTAAATATTAAGGTGGATGGTATAGAGATAGTGAGAAAGACACAAAGTTTCTTGGTGTGTATATCAATCAGAAGCTTGATTAGAGTGACCAGTGTAACTCCCTGGAGTATGTGGCTCACATTTTCGCCCCAAATGTTTTGTTATTGATAGAATTTTATTGATATTATACAATACTCTTATGCTACCATAAATTTCATATTGCAATGTACTGGGCTACATCCAAGGTATCAACTAACAATATCCTTATCTGCAAAAGAAAGCCATTCGCATTATGTACTGGGTCTGGTCCCCGAGACCACACACATTCTTGTTTCGTTTTAATGCCAAACTTTTGCCTGGCTCATTTTCTTCTATTAGTCAATCCCGCACCGCATTAGCACATAAATCAGTCAGACATAGCGGTCCAGATGTTTGGAATTCTCTTCCGCAAAATATCCGTAATTTGCAAACCCCACATTCCTTTAAAATGGCCGTAAAGCAAATTCTCCTTTCAAAGATGAATGAATTCTAAGGTACATAACTCAAAGGATGTTTTTATTTATGTTTACATTGTAATCGATATTTTATGTATTGTACTTTATTTACTATTCTTATCGAAGACCTGATATATTATTTGTCAAATTAGGGCACCCCTTCACCCTTCTGATTCCTCTTTTCTGCTTCTGCTTTCCCTTTGTATACAGTGTAAATAAACTTCTCTCTCTCCCTTTCTCCTTTCTTCTATTCATAAAACTTGTGTTATGTTTCAACAAGTTTGTTGTTAGTGCCGTGATGATTCAGGCTTTAAAGCTTATCTTGCCAAACCTCTGCATTCATAAAGCCCCTATCACACCAAACTCCACGACTGCTACGACCGTCCCGACAACGCCGATTCTATAATTTTTGAAACATTTGTATGAGTCGGGGTAGAATCGTGTAAAAATACCCGAATCCCGGTTAAAAAATTATACATTCCGTTGCTGCCACGACTCTCCCCGATTGTGCCACGACTGATTCCCGACAGTCTCGATCCAGCCATGTACCAGCCACGACAGCACCCCGATTATACCCACGACTCTCACGACTGAGTCCCGACAGTACCCGTTTGTGCCACGTTCTCGCCAAGACAGCGCAACGATCTATCCGATTGCGCCACGACTGAGCCACGCCACAGCCCCGATCTATCACCTTCTCTACCACGTCCGCGCCAAGACCTATAAATACAGCCGATTTGCAAGCAGACCTCACTTTCATTTTGACTGGGCCACGACCAATCCGACTGCACCACGACTGAGCCAAGACTGTGCCCCGACTATCCCGACCGCGCCACGTCCTCGCGACGTTATAGCCACGATTTCTTAGAATCGTGAGAGTTTCCCGATTATTAAGCTCCGACCTAAAAAGTCGTGACAGCCCTCCCGACCGTTCCCGACCCTCACGAACATGCCACGACTAACCCCGATCACGCCACGACCTTTCCGACTTGGCCACGACTTTTCACCCGATTTTCCATATTTTTGAGTCGGGACTGTCGTGGCACGGTCGGGAAGCCCGGTGTGATAGTACAGTTACATTATCCATATATTGTACCTGTCTTACGATCATAATTATTTGCCTTTTAATTTTGTTGTTACATGTATATACTTATACTTATTCTCATTTTTGTCATATTGATCATACTATGTGATGCCATGTAAGAAATAAATAATGAAAATAATATTAATGATAATACATAACCTGTATCATGACGTATCAGTTATCATCTAACCATGAAAAACATTGCGAGAAAGATACAAATCATTATCAAATTATAAAAAAGAATAAACAGAAACAGGCGGTGGTTTAAACAGACGAAGTTAATTTATCCTTTCTAGATTTCCTGTAACCTTCACTTGTTATCCTCATTTATGCGAAAACTAATTTCCACTTCCCTTGCATAACACCAGTGAAATGCATTTGTCTATATGAAGACTCTTCAGAATTCAAAATACAGTGTTCTCTGATCTCGCCGTGCGGGTAAGCTACTGAACAAAATTATTAAAATAATTATATTCTTCCATTATTTTGTCAGTCTTATGACATTTGAAATCTAAATACCCTTCCTGACAAGAAAATGTGATGAATGTAGAGATGGCCTACGTATGTAGAGAGCGGGGTGAGAGAGAGAGAGAGAGAGAGAGAGAGAGATTCCTGTATACTATGCATGTTCATCCATGCACTGATGCAGGGGCGTCGTTCGAGGAGAAGTGGGGATGAGACAACCCCCCCCCCCCCCCCCCGAAAAAAAAAAGTTCTGCCGGAAGATCTGTCGACAGAATTTCTCAGCGAACTTTCGGTAATTCGTCCTACATGCCTCACCCCCCCCCCCCCCCCCCCTACAAAATGGTGTGGCAATGCTCCTGTTCTACCCATTGGTCGTTGGAAAGTATTCTCTACTAGCTTCCGCTGTACACTGTAAAAATTACTGTAGGAAGTACAGTATATTACTGGCAACCCAGCTGCACAGTAAAATACTGTATCATTTAGAGTTAAATAATATATTCTTTTTTACAGTTATATACTGCTTTTTACAGTTTAACTGTAGAATAAACAGTACAATACCGTGAAAAATACAGTAATTTACTGTAAATTCCTACAGCAATTTTTTACAGTGTATCTTCCTATTCCGAAAACTGTCATGTTTCCGGGTTGCGTAGGGGGGGGGGGGGGACACCTCTCACAAGTAGGCCCAAAACATGTATGTACAATGTAAACCTACACCATATATTCCACAGAACCCGGTTAGGTGATGATATTGAAGGTGTTCACTAAATGAAATGCTTACTTGCGCCTGTGCATACAGACTACCATCAGCCGGTGAAAAATCTCGCTGTGTGTGAGCGTCTATATACAGTCAACACTATCATTCTTCTTCAAACAACTTGCAGAAAAAAAAGACACTCCACATCAATTTGCTGAGAGTACCGTCATCTTTGCTCAAGTGTCAGTGAAAGCAAGGACCTACATGGTGAAAGCGTCTCCATAACCATAGCTCCAAAACAATGGCATAATGCTCTCACCGTAGGCGACGGAGAGACTACACAACGTTAAATAATTGTGCTTATAATGATCTAGCGCACGACATTGTCAGCAATTTCTTAATTTTATACGTTTGCAAGTGATAAGCTCTACAAATAAATCTTCCACCATCACTTTTTCATCCTTGTGTGGATAGAGTGATACTGTCTAATGAACGTTGCCACAGCAATCGCATCGAAACTTTGGCCAGGGACAGATGGATTCTAGAATCCAACCGTGGTATACTATAATGCGTGAGGTAAATCAATTCTGAAAGCAGAAGTCACTTGTTCAATTGTTTAGGAATTGATATATACGATATGGGCTACATAAGTGTGGAAGTGAACTTCTGAGCTGATCTTGGTCACCCATCCGACCGATGCAATCAATTCAACGATAGAATTGAATTCCATGAAGCTAGGTAAGCCAGTTTTTATAATGTATTAATTATTGAATTGATAAGTCCCAGTAAAGAAATAAGCCACTAACATGACTAATGAGTTTCCATGGGTTATATAGGTTATCATAACACTGAGGTATTTTTTCCGTTCACGGTTATACATTTCATGTTCTAATGTATTTATTCTTGATAACTCAGATCAAAATCAAATCGATCGCATCCAACGAAAAAGTGATAAAGGTCGAAAATATATCCTGTCAATCCATTGTTTTGGGGATTTTTCGACTGTTCGAGATCTACGGTAGCTTTCTGCTCTACTATACGGTACACCGCAAAAGCCAGGGTGTCATTAAATTCTAACACCACTTTGGAATACATACATATGTCCACACCTGAAGTGTTGGAACAACGCTAGCATCGAGTTAAATTGTAATCCTATTGTTGGGGTCCACTCGCTATTCATAAGGACCGCTATTCATAAAAAACCGCTATTCATTTAACACGCGTTATGAATAGCGGTCCTTATGAATATTTATGAATAGTGGTCCTTATGAATAGAGGTCCTTATGAATAGCAAGGTAATGTGTCTATTGTTTGCTCGCTATTCATTAAGACCGCTATTCATTAAGACCGCTATTCATATACAAAACAGCTATTCATTTAGTCACGGGTTATGGATAGCGGTCCTTATGACTAGCGAGGTTAACCCCTATTGTTTACCACCCCAACAAAAGTTTGAAAGCAACAATAATCAAAATGGATAAAATTAGAAGAACCCTATGATGTCTTTATACTTGTGTTAATTGTTCTAACCCTTTTCCTGTATTTCTTCTCTTTTTTCTCTCTCTTTTATCTTATCCAGTGTATCAATTTCAAACACATGCGTACGTCATCTCCAATTTTAAGTTGTATTCAATATTCGAACAGAAATCACTGGATCTATATTATGGGGTTTTAAGAAAATATGCAGTGCACAATGTATCCTAAAATAATGAAAAGTGCATTCTACAAAAATTATTATCTATAGGCCTAACTAAGTAAGAGGAAACTGCATGAAAACAACATCATGAATGTTGGCAAATTTTCAGATCCGAACATAAATTTAATGCCATATGTGTTTATGAAGTTTTGAAACTGCAGTTATCATATTCATTATGTGCAAGGGCAAGTTCGGTCAGCTTGCAAAAAAAAAGTACAGGTACATAACTTTTGTATTTGTGAGATATCGTATATTAAGTATTATTATAATAGCATAATCGGAAAAGGTGCAGACATAGTACGGGCACACTTTTGCCAATGGGATTACCCCTCCTGCCCGAATATCAACTTTCTAGCAATTAAACCATGCGAGCAAGGAAACCGATCGATCAAGCCAAAAATTGACGCTTGTATAATTTATATCGACATTAACAATGTAATTTCGTCATAAAAATGTAATTTCGTCTTTAAAATGTAATTAAATGAGGTGCAAGTAAAATCACATATAGACGAACTCCTTGCGGGAATATTAGATGGCTACACTGAGCCGGCTATCCAAAACAAAAGGTGGCAATTGCTCGAATATTGGTAATTTAAATATGTGTGTGTGAGGGGGGGGGGGTGCTTATACCGCTTCCCCCACACACCGTCTCCTACAATACACATTTCAAGTCGAATTAGCAGATCTATACAATCACGTTACACGTTGATGTTTCTCCTTTTAATCAGCAGGGCCAACACTCCATTTTTCGAAGTATATTGGACTGCAGAAGTAATACAATGTTCATTTATTCCAAGAAATGCAAGGTAAGATTGGTTATCTACGAATTTCTTACACTATGACAAGGTGTTTAATAAAAATCATGCGGTAATCATAATGTAAATACGTGCAAGGAATGTAAGAATCGACGTAGTCCAAACATTCCTTGATTAATTTGGTAACCCTACTAGAGCCTGCATGGACATACTCAAATATCAAGTGAAATATTAACAGTAGAAAAATGTGTGACCCCCCCCCCCCCAAAAAAAAAAAAAAACAACAACAACAACAACAACAAACAAACAAAGCAAAACAACATCAAAAACAAAAACAAAAACAAAAGAATACCTTCACATTATTAGCTGCCTTTTTCACGCAATATTATCTCTGACAAGCAAAAAGGTAAGAATAACGGAAAAAGAAGAAAAAGGAGAAGGAGAATAAAAAGAAGGAAACGAAAAGAAAGGATATCACCCGCGGATATCACATTTTCAGGTGCCTTTCAGGGTTTAAAATTCTTGCCAGACTATAAAGTTGGGGGCACTCTCTTCACTGAATATAGTTAAAGTGATTTGGTAACTTTGTAGAGGCTTGATAAAATCTGAGCTGCCTGGCCTTATACATATTATCAGTGTATGTATTATGGTGTAAAAATGAAGCCCAGGGGAGAAAAAGCACTTCAAAATCATCATATCCTTCTCCTATCATACGAAAGTAAACATATGCAAGTGACCAGAAATGCCAGACTCATTTCCCCCATAGACTCAGTGTTAGACTAAAGCGTATGTCATAGATAGTTTAATAATAGCATTATATATTTGAAAACCTTTCTATGCCTGGCTATTTATTTATCCTTCTGAACATCATTATACAAGACATAATATCAAAATTCAAGAATTTATTAAATCAAGCCTCCACAAAGTTACGAATCCCTTTAAGGTATGCTAGAATGGGTTATTTCCCAGGGGACAATGCCCCTTGTTTGCCACTCCACCCCCTCCTGCGTCTGCCAAAGGCTACATCCGGTATAAGTCTATGTTCATTGTAAGTTTCAATATTCCGTCTTGTAAGGGACACATATTATTAATGAACAATACCCTTGAATATTTTTTATCACTATCATTTTATTTTTATTCATGTTTTGTTCATGATGTTCTTCTCCTTCTTTCATCAATCCTTCTAATCTTTCACAGATATTGCTCACTTTTACTGGGATGATAGTGTGCTTTTCCTGTGCTCTGATGTCTTTCTCCTGGGAAAGCAACTTTACCCACCCAGTCCTTCAACCAAGTAGAAGAACGCATGGCGATGATGACAATGCTTCCAGAACAGAATCATTACGTCACAGCCAAGAAGATCACGGTTCTCAAACTCATGACAACTCTGTATTATCCACTGGCAATGAGATGATCAAGAACTTATCGTCTGGTGCCTCCACTTTAGAACTGAAGCGACCACTTTATGGTAGGAGACAACCGCCTCAAGGACGTCTGATGACATCAGCTGAGAATCAGCCACAGCAGCTGCGATTGCCGAAACAGAAATCAGTAGTATATCGGAGAAAATCCCTCGGCGAACATTCCAGTAAAGAAATCACAACAAATCTATCGCTTAGTTTACAAGCTTCCCAATTCCGTTTCGAAAGGAAAATGGAGCTGTACAGTCAACAGGAGATTGGGCAGCCAGTAAAGTACACCGTAGAGAACATTCCTCCAGATTTACGGGCTCTGGCGCCATTAGTAAGTCTGTATTTTCAGTTGCAGAGAACAAGGAAGATGCCAAATTTGGTATCATCTATTGCGCATCAGTTAGACCTATTGTTATTTTTCACGTATGTGGGCCATCACTCCCGTGAGTACCCTGAGTACCCTGTAGGACAACTGTCCCCTAAGTAAATCACCCTAGGACAGCTACACCCTTAATGAATACCCCTATCCATTCCTGAACAACAGTGGTAGCTGCCCAGTTTAGTTGCGGGGGATATTGTCTCAGGGGATATTTGTCTGGGATGGTAGGCGTGTTTTATTGTGTTTTATTCCAAGCTTATATAACTTCATTTATCCTTAACTCATTATCTAAATTATTGTATTCTCAAAATGACAATGCTTATAATATATATATAAAACATAATCATTTTAGAAGCAGAGTTATTCAGTCCCTACTCTTTAGTCTAGCTATCAACAAAATCTCTGACCGACCTGAGTGCTATACAAGAAGCCACCATTATCATTGCTATTATATCGTGTATCTCTAACATACAGTTTTTTCGCCGATTTCCGCGGGAGTTCTTACCCGAGTACAAGAGTCCCTGCTGGAAGGTTCATAATAAGACTCTTCAGTGTCTGCCGTACTTCTTCATTGGGGGATTCCCCAAATGCGCTACCACAGACCTGTGGGGTAAACTGATGACCCATCCGTCCCTTGTAAAGACCAGCAAGGAACCCCACTGGTGGACGAGGACCAAATTTGAAGGTATGAAGGAGGACATTGAGTTTAGCGTATTAGGGGAAGAAGGTATATTATGTGTACGATCATTTAGTTTTACCCATGGGATTCGATCAATTGATTTCCATGAACAGATCTTTCTTTGTTTACAAATCATTTGTCTGAAGATCTTTTGCCGAATTTGAAGGATTCCTTTTGCGGGAGAGTTTAATACTGTGAATTAAATATCAAAGATTGTTTTATTATTTCACTACTTAAAAGGCCCATTATTTCCACCATCCGTAAATTCTAAACCTCATCTGTTCATTTACCCGAGGTTCAATATTCTGAATTTCGATTAAAAGGTCTGTATTTCGTGGGTTCACTTTTTCGAATATTATTTTGTTGTGTTTGTCAGAAGTTGCGTTCTTCCGAAAGTTCGATGTGCCAAATTTAGATTGTGGGTCTTCTTTCCGAAAGTCCGCTATCATGTACATGGAATAAAGGATTCAATAAATCCGAACGCACCTTGATCCAATTAGGCCTAATCAACCCATTCTATGGCCGGATATACGCACATCCGGAATAACGAATCTTCGGGTAATGAATGAATATTTACTACTGAATTTAATTAGTCCGTCTTCTTTAAAATACAGGGTAGGCCAAGTCTCGTAGTAGTAGTAGAGTCATGCAGTGCCAAAAAGAGGCCTGCTTCATAGGAGAGCTCTGTGAATCAGCAAAACTGAAGGTCTCGAATTATTGATTTGTGCGAGATTTGGATCTGACACAAAATGTCTATTCATTATGCCCATGCCTTGACAGTCTGTTAATTTATGTGGCCCTTGATTTTAGCATACCAGAGTACTAAACCCTCACTTGCCCTATTTAAGGAAAAAAATCAATGGATTTCTTAGAAATAAATTCCTGAAATGAATTTAGACATAATACTATTTTTTAACCCCATTCGTAAATATTTTTCATTTTCCTTCCCCCCTTTTTTTTCTTTAGATTATCCCTTTAATTGAATCTAGGACCTAGCCTTTGACAGGCCTCCGGATTTTTCTGGCTCCTCCACTCTAAAATTAATGTCTGTTTTATTATCATGTGCATATGAGTATATATTTATATTTATGTATATTTGCTTATTTTATTTTGTTTAATCTTTTGCATTTGTAAATATTTTTATTGTTATTTGTTGTTATATTTTGTGAGTGGAAAAATTTTAACTTGGGATGGAACTTGACGCTATTATCAAACTGAACACATTAACATTGGCAAATTGCATTTTTAAAAATTTAAGAAGTACACACTTAAGGATCAAATATCAATGAAATTCCATGGGAAAAGACTGATTGCGTTGTAAGCTCATGATTTTCCTGGATCGCCAGACCATGATATAGAAAACTATCGCTCGAGTGGTTCTGAAAATTGGCATTATATTTCCCTTGGTGATAGATAAACAAACACTTAATGACTTGAGGGGAAATGGTGACTTGGAGAGTTTTCCAATGGTGGATGTACTCTCTCTTAAAGGGGGAAATCCACCCTAATATAAAGATCGTTTTAAAAGGAGCAGAAAATTAAGGAAACCGATCAGTGAAAGTTTGAGTGATATCCGATAAGAATTAAGAAATTTATGAATTTTTAATGTTGTACTCAAACAACACATATAAAATAAAATAAATTTTCATTTTCTCTCAAGGAAACATTGAATCATACATGTTTCCTAATATGATCCTTGCACGTTTTATTTTTTTTTGCACAAAACCTGTATGAAACAAATATATATCTTCATCAACAACTAAGAAAATAAAAATGAGCAAATGAGAGAGGACCTTGCAAGATACGTCAGGGAGATGCCAATTTTTTTCTTGATGAAGAACACCATTCTTATAAAGGAATAAACTGGTAAGCTCCTTTTTTGTTTCTTTTGTTCTTGAAAGAAGTCATGGTGTAACCCTGAAAAGTTTACCTACAACTCAGTTTCTCCACCACGAGAGTATCGCTGATACTTATAAGTTCTGATTGTGTTTGTTTGTTTGTTGATTTGTTTGTTTGCTCTGATTTCAGACATTACAATTGATAGATACATTCAACGGTATTCGAAATTAGTACGAGAAATGGAATATCAACGTCGGAAAGATCTCATAACATGTAAGTAGATACATGAGGTGATTAAACAGCTTCACTCTCCTTAAATAATAAATCCGAGTACATTATTTATCATTATTCATTCATACATATCTGAGCTTGTATTCACCATATTTACTAACATAATAGCATATTAATTTGATTTCTGTTAATGTATTTATGATCCTCGGTAAATGTGCATTCTACATTTAATAATAAAACTTCCCCTGGACTACCACCCGGATATCTACCAGCGCGTAGACACTATATAAGCGGCAGCTGTCCGGGGCAGTTGTCCCCTATACAATTCTAAAATGACGCCAATAATGTTTTGTTTTAAATACTTTTTTTTATAAGTTTGGCTTTTGTGCGTATCGTTTTTCATATTTTGTCTGTGTCGATTATGTTGCAGTGTTATGTAGGAAGTGTTATTCTCTAATTTGTTTTATACTTCCAAACATATTTAGCAAATTCATCATGGAATAAACTATACTGTATTATGTCATATTGGTAAAGTTATGGCCGAAAAAAAAGCATTTGGGGCAGAAAGCTCTTTAGTCAATGTATTGCTTCAATGCTTATGGCAATCTAATTATATTATCTGCGTTATCAATCGAAAGAAGGTTTGTTTGTTCTAACAGTAATACCAATGTTGATAATACTGGTAATGGCGAATAACCTGAGGTACCTGCTATAAAACCTACAAAGCTGATAACCTACTCTGTCGGAATTATAATTCTCTAAACACATATGCTCAAAATATCTATGGTAAACACCTTACTGAAATAAATGTCATATCAACGCAACATTTGAACTTGAACGAAAAAACAAGGATCATATTTCCCCCACAATACGTCTTGTTGATGTATGCGGTTGACGTTAATGCGTAAGACATTTGGCATAGTTGAACGCAGAGGAGATGGAGGGTGGCGGGGGGGGGGGGGGCACTTCACGCGTGACCCTGTTCGTTTATACCAAAGTTAACCCCAAGGGCAAAATGCGGTGTGAATTATTAAAGATGGAGAAACAGTGTGCCATAAGTTGTTGATTGAGGACTGGATCTTCGCACATTGTCACATCGCTTGGCCCCCGAAGGCTTTAATGGCACATCTTGGAGTAGTAAATTGTAAAAGGGCTTCCATGGTTGGCGAGCTGAGTTTAGCGGCCATTTTATGGTATTATCACGTGCGGAATGGCAATGATATTGGAATGTTATTCTGCACATTATTTATATAAGGACAGTCTTGAGAGGAGGCTCAGTGGTAGAGCAGTTTTTTGTTGGTTTGGGGGGAGGGGGTTGTTTTGGGGTTTTTTAGACCGAAAGCCTGCCAGACGCACTTCAATGGCTGGTAAGATGGCATGCCAAAAGGGGTGGATAAAAGTACACATGTGTGGGCAAAGGTGATAATAAAAAATATAATAAAAGAATAAATTTGTGAGGAAAAAAATTCACTCAGGAATATGTTAAGTTATGATAAATAAAAGTAAATTTTGTGGCGATAATAGTGAACTCTGACTAACTGCCAAATAAAACCAAATTAAGTGGAACTAGAAAGGCCGTCAAAGGCGGCAGACCCACGCCTTAACCCAATAGGTTTTGTTTTGTTGCGATTATTTTTGTAAGCAGTAGCCATTCAAAGGGGATAACAAGAGGCACATCTCCCCCCCCCCCCCCAATAAATTTTGCCATATCCAGGTCATAGCTTTGTGTGTCCCCACCCTTGAAAAAATTCTTCTGAAAAAGATATTTTATTATTGAAACATCCCTCCCCTAAAAGTAATTGATTAGACATGTCAGAGAGCGTGGCGTGGTGAGAAAAAAAAATGTTAGCAATTTGTATTCAGTGTTCAGTCATGTAAGTGTTAGTAAATGTATTCATGTTCTATCTTTAAATTACATTGCAATTGGGGTTGTTGGTTTTTTTTCATCGGGCTTGGATAAAATAAATATGACGACAAAATAAGTTGGATCTCGACTTCAAAATGCATGCGAGGCACAGAGCTTACTCACTCAGCTCAGTCACCACCCATCAACAAAGTCAAAGTGGATACTGGCGTGCATGTATTCGGCGAACCTCGATCAGCCACCAAATTTTGCAAATCCACACAAATTAAAAAAAAATACAGTGTTTGTATATATTTTACAACTACGAAATCCACTCAAACAGACATAAATGAGTTATAAACTAACTCAAATCTCAAATGACAGGACCGTTATAACCCAAAGAAAAAAGTTCAATCCTACTACAGTCAGTAAGGCACAGGCACTGTACTCCCTGGGGTTATGTACTCCCTAGCCCGACAGATCGCCGTCACTTCGCGACAGCGCTGTGTATAGTTATGTACGTACAGCTAGCTACACAGCCCACTCACTCAGATCAACACACGCGAACGCTCGCGAGTGCGATAGACTCACTCACGTCGAACAAACTCACCAGATTTTCACCGAAAACAATTAAAATCACGTACTACACGTCCACCAGGATAAAATAAATCACAAAAACTTCCACAACAAAGTGGAAAGAACCGGGAAAATAAACAGAAATGCACAGAAGATAAGAAATAGAGGAGAAGCCGTAGGGGTAGGGTAGCCTGAATCTAAATGAATTTGTAGTTAAAAAAGGTATCGCGCACAATCCCTTGTTGCTGGGATACGTTGGCTTTGAATATTCATTGCAGGCTCGTACGGATTTGAAGTGAAATGGCAAATAATGGGTCTAAAAGTCTTCTAAAATTCATAAACCTGAAATAGACTTTTGGTGAGACGAAGTAATGAGTGTTTTGATTGGCCAAAATATTTCTGCATCTGCAGGCGAAGTTTGGGTCATCAATCTTTCTAGTTTCTTTCCTGTCACTATCTGAACTGAAGTTCCTATACTTTACTACAGGGTCAAAACTTCAAGGTCACACAGAATGTGCAGGGGTCAACCAATCATCACCAAAATCTAATCGATTCTTTCCTGTCACTTTCTGAACATTCCCTGAAAATTTGGTGCAAATCCGTTCACCCGTTCTCTTGTTATCTTGTACACAAACAAACAAACAAACAAACAAACAAACAAACAAACAAACAAACAAACAAAAAAAAAACATACGGAGCCCTTTACATAACCCTGCCGATTTCATCGGCGTGGGTAAAACATACGGAGCCCTTTACATAACCCTGCCGATTTCATCTGGGTGGGGAATAAGAAAAATGTCTCGTAACTGGGAGTACCCGGGTTCGAAACCAAGTGGATGCGCTAGTGCCCATTGCTAAGGCATTAATCCTCATTACCAAGTCCCTCTGAGAGGACTTAAAGCCGTGGGTCCCCTATGTGCCTACTTGCAAGCATACACATGCTTTCTTCGCAATCAGGTAAAATAAACCATCAAACCTTTTCAACAGAGAGAGTCGTGCGTCTTTTATCCATTGTTGAAAGCATATATTTGCTAGTTACAAATGGGGGCTACTCGTTTTTCCGAAGGTTCGTTTTTCCGAAGGTTCATAATTCCGAATCACAACTTTCCCATAGCAGGGGGTTCATAATTTCGAAAATGAAATGGGGTTGATAATGCCGAACATTTGATTCATTACTCCGAACTTAAGGTTCATAATTCCGAAAGTGCAATAGAACCCTACATAACTTTTCGGAATTACGAACCCCATTTCATTTTCGGAATTACGAAGCGTCGGAGTAACGAACCTTCGAAAATACGAAGCTTCGGAAAACCGAACCTTCGGAATTATGACCCTTCGGAAAAACGACATGCATGTAGCCTAACAAATACTTGTAGTATGTGTTTCTTCCCCTGCTACTTGTTAATAATTCTAAACGATATGAAAAGAAAATTGCAACCGTGTATTATGAGTAGGATTATTATTCGTGTTCAGAAACTCAAATTAAAGAAATGTGAAGAAGAAAAACATCACAAATGGATCCAGGCATGCAGGCGTAGATCGAACGAGTCGGGGAAAAACAGGAATTAATTATGTCGCGGAATAAATTGTTTCTACCAGCAGGAGGGGTCTCTAAACTTCCTCATCAAAAGGAGGGGGCTAATTCTGGTGAAATAAAAACATTTCGCACCCTCCCGTCCTGACAAGCACGGAACCGCCCCCCCCCCCCCCCCCTCCATGTATAACATCATCTTTTTAGCAGTTTCCACGGGAAAATGGATTGATGCCCATGTATTATTCTATGCAGTTTGCAGCGGTATAGGTACTGTGGGCCACGTGCCCCCATCAAATAAAAAAAAGTGAACATGCCCCAAGACAGAAAGAGAGAGATGAAAAGGGAAAGGGGGAACGTAAAAAAAAGACGCTCCGACCATCCCCGCCCCCTCACCATCTCTCTAGTCAATGACCTTGTTAATCAAGTACGACCTCCCCCCCCCCCCCCCCCCCCCCAACATAATGCCGGTGTCCCGCATTGTCTTGACACGTGGTACGCCACAGATAGATGGATCCTTTGCTGCTTTGAGCGTGCACCACGTCTAGAATTGTTCCTCATCGATTGCTTGAAAGCACATAATCCGGTGAAATTAGAAACGAAGCTCCAAATAACGCAGCTTACGAAAAATGAATATGTTCAAACTTTTAATTGGAAGATCAACATTATTATCCTGTATAGGGTACCCCGGTGAAATATTAATAATATTTTTAAACATAATATTAAAGTGACAGTAAATTGAAGCTCCTAATGGCACCATCTTTCAACAGGATTTGATAAGTGTCTGTGCTGGTGCCCCCCGAAGAGGCCCGTGCCCCTCAATGGCTGGATCAACACACGCTACGCCTCTATTTCTGCGGTGTGCGTTGAGGAGATATACCATAAACATAATGGAGAATAGCGAGTGAGCACAAATCTACTACATGTAGGTCTAGAACATGTAATGTGCTACTTGTAATGTTTCGAGTTTTGTGACCAAAAACAGAACTGCATATATATGCCAGTTAACTTAGCATGTTAAAATTCATGTGCGATGGGTCGACCAAAATGAACCTACACAATATATAAGATCCCTTTTTAAAGACAAAGTAGAGTTCTGGGGGGGGGGGGGGGGGGGGGGGGGTGGTTCACAAAGAGTTAAGTTTGCCATAAAGTCGAACTTAAATTCCTAGTTGTGTGCGGTATATGACACATCACCGCATTGGTCATATCATGCTCAGGGGACGCGCGCTATTGGGTATGCGCATTGGCACTTACGCATGACTTTAAGTCAAACTGAAGTCTTTGTGAAACACCCCCTGGTCATGCAATTCCAGTGTGAAAGAAACTGTCTCAAAGGAATTGGGAAAGGTTGACAATATCTTCATAGGAATTGTTTTACACTGTTGTTTTGGAATCATCAAAATAGATAAGAAATTGACCCAATCTCATTGAAGAGCACATGTTCTGCACACAGAAATGGGTATATGGGACTACACATACAAGTGGCATGAATGTTCGGCCCGAACATTTCAGTTATTTTTTTTTTCGTTTCTAAGAAATTTATTTTCTGCAATCAGTATAACAAATACAACAAATCAAATGTGAACATACAAAGAACGATATACAAATTAATATAGCAAGCATATAAGCGAGAAAAAAACACACCAAACAAACAAACAAACGAATCATGGGCCTAGATGGAACTAAATAATCTTGTATGCATAATTAATGTTGTATGTACTGAATGCAGTACATATTCATATTTAGAATATAAGAGCATTTGAAGAGCAATCATTTTCAGGGGATGTTTCTACTATGATGTTCTTCCAAGCTGACATAAAAGGAATGAGAAAGCTCATGCACAAATTATTTTTCACCTTTCCCATAACTCAAGATTCCCTTTAAAGAATGAAGTTTACCGCTGTTTTATTTCCGGTACTTGGTTTAATTGGTGTCCATTACTCGAAATCCCGCCTTTTGTGAGTTACAGCAATGAGTTCTGTGATAACACCTTATTTAAACTCGCAAATAAGCACAAAGAAAAACAAGTATGTCAAATCTCTAGCCAGTTACATTTTTCATAATGCCACAATTCTGTCATGTTTCCTTCTAAACATGCTAAAGAATTGAGGATGTCGTAGATAATTCGATTTGAAACAACCTATGAAAACATTAGCACCATATGGCTGTGCCACCTCTCTGGGGATCGTGAAATGACGACTTGATAGCATAGAAGAAAAATAAGAGTGCTTGAGCAAACAAGACCTCTAGCACAAGTTTCTTTGCTTGCCCTGACAGTGACAGACATCTTTCGCCCCTGTAATGCAAAATACTCCTGTCGTGGTTAACAGTACACTTTTATGGACATTTTTTTTTTCTCTGTCCGTCACCCCCCCCCCCCCCCCCTTTCCCATGTTTCTGTCATGCCCCTCTCTCTCTCCCCATCGGATCCTTCCATTTGTTCTAATACCCCTGTTTCTTTTTTTTTCTCTCTCTCCCTCTGTATCTCTCTCTCTCTCTCTCTCTCTCTCTCTCGTATTACTGCCAAATTTCAAAGATTTTTATCAATATGCCTGTCACTGTCCCTATGTCACTTGTTTTCTTCATAATTTATATTCCTTTTTTCTCTCTTTTTTGGTTGTTGTGGTTGAGAAGCCTATCCCCCCCCCCTTTTTTTTTAACCAGAATGGACTCTGAGCAATCGTCGTCCTTTGCATTGGATTGGATATGACTGATTAGAATTATTTATTTATTGCACCGAACGAACTACATTAATCAAAAAGGTTGTCACTTAAATGACGCGCGGAGGTAATATGCGGAAAGTCATAAGTCATACTTATACACACGAGGTTTGAAAGGGAGAAGAAGAAAGAAATCAGGAAAAAAAATAAACAGCACGGACTCCTTTTAACTGGCTATATTAAATGTACGTGTCAGATATTTGCAACTCATATAGTGGACAAGAAATCAAAATGAGCCCCGACTGTATTCTCAAGAGTACACATTCTGCGGCTTATGTTTTATTTCCTATGTTTTCATTAATAACGGCGAAATGAAGCTTCAGCATGGATTAAAATTTCACACACATTCTACATGAATATGATGACAAAGAGAGCAGACAAAATATACAGCTTCTCATTGTACCCTCCACAATATTTATTGCTCTAGTAGACAAAAGAACATCCTTTCATTGCAAAATTTGTAAAATAAGTAGAACATGTGAACATACTTTTACATAATAGCAATCAAGGGATGTTCTTTTGTCAACCAGAGCAATTGTGAAAGGTACAATGAGGAGCTGTATATTTTGTCCGTTTCTTGTTCATAGTGATAAGAGCATATCAATAGCTGGCAATGCCGCAAACGTAATTGCTTCTATCAATTTCTTCTTCCTAGTGAGCGACTGCAATCAACTCGTTGATTATTATGTCACTATTTAGTAGGGTATCTAAAAGGGGTATCCATGCATCCCCCAGGACTAAACGAAACCAATTTTTTAAAAATCTTCTTTATAATGTACTTTAAGATATTTGAGATGTTAATAAGAAAAGAAAGTGCCCCTCATGGTGAAAATCAAGATGGCGTCAAAGGTGATGAAAATGGGCTTTTTTCAATTTCTTAGGAGGTCCCATTGTACCCTTTTGACATCTTCCGCTGTAACTTTGTGTATGATTATAAGATTTCATTGAAAATTGGTCATCGGATTTAGAATTATATTCCGCACATTATGATACAAACCAAACGCACTTACCTTAATGACCGTTGCCATGGCATCCGTCTATTTCAATACAAACATAAATGGTTTTGAGAAGTTTTTTATATTTTGGGGTGAAAATTGATTCGGTTTTATATTTTAGTTTTAATATGGGATTGATACAATATCTAGACAGAAAAAAGATATCGTACATCCATGGGCGCCAATCCTCACAGGAATTCTATTCAAGTGGGGGGGGGGGGGGGGACACACCTGGATGCAACAATGTCCCCCCCCCCCCCCCCCCCCCCACTTGAATAGAATTCCTGTGAGGATTGGCGCCCATGCGTACATCTCTTTGGTGT
The DNA here is from genome assembly GCA_025617745.1 of Heliocidaris erythrogramma. Classification (NCBI taxonomy): domain Eukaryota; kingdom Metazoa; phylum Echinodermata; class Echinoidea; order Camarodonta; family Echinometridae; genus Heliocidaris; species Heliocidaris erythrogramma. The sequence continues at coordinate 13,753,895 of CM046865.1, read as the reverse complement.
ATACAAACACCATTTTGATAACCTTAATTGCTTATCAGTAAGGTACCCTGCAAAGTATTACATAAACCTCCGTTTTGGGGAAAACTTGAGATTTTTCGACATCTGTCAACACATATATATCTAGTCAGATTTGACTGGAATAACTATCCCCACGGGCACCTGCACTGCACTATTCTAGTCAAAACTACCAAAGTCGGGTTTGAAGTGAACAGAATCCTAGTAAAAATGAATAGAATCGTAGTAAAAATGAACAGAATCCTAGTCTGAGTTACTTGAATCTGATTAAGAAAATATGACCAGGCTATCTGGTCAAGAAAATGACTAGACGTTTTTTACAGTGTATTTGTTTAATTTGATAATAACTAGTTGGACGAAAGACGAGAGCTATCGAACAAATGCAAATTAATGCAAATTAACACGTTTAGATATGATCAATCCCGGAATGTTTTTTTTTCTATAAGTGTTTCCAAATCACTCACTTTAAATGTCAGCTTTAAACTGTTAAATCGTTTATATTTTCTCTTTTTTTATTCATTGGTTTTTGTTTTTGTTTTATTTATTTTTTCGTCAATCTAATTATGCTTAGTTTGTCTTCAAATCTGTATTTTGTATACGTAATTCAATTTATTTCTTTGTTTCTAATTTATACAAGGGATTATATTCTTTTTTATGTATATCTTTAGAAAATATTGGTTATCAACAGGGCCGTTGTGGAGAGCAGTTCTAAAACGGACAATGTTACCTACACTCTAAAAATAAGACTGCAAAGAAAGAAAGAAGAGGTGGGAAAGAGAGGGGGTTGTAATCTGTTTCACGTTGCCTTCCTTATTCCTTTCCTTCTCTCTTCCTCCCCAACATCTTGCTCTTTTTTTTTCTTCAGAGGGCAGGTGCCCCTACGTAGCTACGCCACGGGCTATTACTATTATCATACATGTTACTTGAGACTTGATTGAGTTGTTGGTTTAATGTTTTATTATTTCGTTTTCAGGCGATGCGTCCGCTCTCACATTTCAGGACAACAAGGTTCTCAGAGCTCGTTTACCGCCGAAGCTCGGGGGAGACATCAAGTTCGTCACCGCTGATTTCATCAGGGCTGCCTTGCCCGACCTGAAAATCGTTGGCATTGTGCGCAATCCAACAGAAAGGGCGTACTCCGCTTATATGTTTTTCAACGAGAACGACAAGTTTCGGAAATCGCCGAGGGATTTCCACGTGAAAGTGGTGAAGGCAATAGAGGAGTACTACAAATGCACAGATAAACATGAAAATGACCTCCAATTCTGTGCCTACCAAGTAATGATACCCGTAAGTATTTTTGTCTTCTCCCGGGGAGCGTTTCATCAAGTGATTTTTCCTGACAACTGTTATAAGCTACTGAAATCCTTGCATCTGATTGGCTGAGAACAAATTTGTCAGTAAAAATCACTGACAAAACGCTTGATGAAACGCTCCCCAGATGTCTTCTCTTTAGTGGCCAGTCTACACTCTGGATGACAGGAGCAGTCACGCTTAGCAACAAAAAATAAAAATAATGAAAAAGTAATAATAGGTATGTAGTGAAGAATAGCTCAAAAAGAAAATTATATAGTTTAAAACAGGCAAAACAAATCCTCCACCCCACCCTGTAGAAAATAATTTGGGCGAGTGCAACGATTGACGACCGCCCTTTTATTTTTTCCTTCAAAATTTGCAAGCGATAAGATCATGGAATCCACGTCATGTGCTATGGAGATCGAGAACATGGAGCAGGGGCGGATCCAGGGGGAGGGGGCGAATCGGCAACCCCCCCCCCCCCCCCCCTTGAACCCAAGCACCGATACCACAAAAAAGGGATCTTCCTCCTCCTCCATCATCATCGTCCTCCCCCTTCATCATCGTCCTCCTCCTCCTCCTCCTCTCCTTCTCCTCCTCCTCTTCTTCCTCCTCCTCCCCTTCTCCTCCCCTCCTCCTCTCCTCCTCCTCCTCCCCATCCCTCCTCTTCTCCCTTCTCTTTATCGTCATCTTCATTCTTTTGCCCTCTTTTATTTATCTTGTTTTGTTTCATTCGATTTTCAGCACTTGAACACTGGGTGCTATTCCTTCTACATTCGAGAATACATGGCACGGTTTCCACGAGATCAACTTTATTTCTTACGCACAGAAGATTGGTCGAATGATCCTTCTCATTATATGAAGGAAATATACACATTTCTAGATATTGGTGAGTATAATTATCATGCTGAATTAAATACAGTTTGATACTACAAAACCAGACGTATTTGTATTCATGAAAGTTCACGAATTTCGCGACTGGTCGAGAACGGAAAAAAAGTTTCATGTCGCGAACCTTTGCAATTAGCAAAAGAAAAAAAAAATGCCACGAAAACGGCCGTCATTTAATGTTTCATTTTGCAAAAAGTTTCTGGTCTTAAAGATAAAGTTGAGTTCGGGTTATGAGATTGCATTGTGAAAGAAACTGTCTCAAAGCAATTGGGTAAGGTCTTTGAATCACCAAAATGATAAGAAATTGACTCAATCCCGCTGAGAGTCACATGCACTGCACACAGAAAATGTGTATATGGGACTACACACAAATGTTCGGCCCGAACATTTCCGCTGTTTATTGTCATATTTTGAATATTTTGAAGAGCAATCCTTTTCAGGAGACATATCTAGTCTTCCAAACTAACATTAAAAGAATGAGAAAGCTCACAAATTATTTTTGACCTTTCCCAGAATGCAAGCTTCCCTTTAAACTAAAGTAAGGATTGTAAATTCATGTTTTATTAAAGTGTTTATTTCATGCGTAAAATATCATTAGTGCAATTGTCACTAACATATTCGACCCAAAATGTCTGCGAACACCTAAATAGAAACTTTGACGAATAAAAGGTGCCACATCCCCAAGCCCTGTCCTCCCCCGTTCAGACCCTCGCATACCTTCACTTTTATTACGTATCTCGAACCAAATTGTGTTAATATTTCTGATTTGATTATCCATAAAGTGAATAATTTCTTCTTTTTTCTGCAGATCCTTTGTCAGAAGAATACCGACAAAAAGTTATAAAGGCCGGGAAGCTGAACCGGAGAAAGCCGAGTGACAGGAGACTTGGGCCGATGTTACCACAGACGAAGAAACTCTTGGACGATTTTTACAGACCTTGCAACCAGGATTTGGCCAAACTTTTAAATAACGACAAATACCTGTGGCGTACGGAAACATGATGCATAAAGAAATATTTTCAAAGTATCCGATGCTGCAGATCCATGTCGGGATCGGCCTCAGTCAGTGGTGGATCCAGGATTCTCTTGCGTGCGTGTGTGTGTGTGTGGATGGGGGTGCACTAGGGCACTTTGGGGGTGTGTACTTAAAGTATGTCTGATTGGTGTTTTTTTTCCATTGCACGAGTCTCCCTTGCCCTCCAAGACCGTACCTGTCAGCCCCCCCCCCCCTCTACTTCACCTAATTCACAGGTGACGCGGCTTTCCGTGGTTCTCAGTTACCCCCCCCCCCCCCCCCCCTTCTCACAAACTACACACTTTTATCAACACTTTAAGTTTTCCCGTTCATTTTAACTGTTTTCTGTCATTCAATTTCGCGATTTTGTGATCTTGCACATTTCCTAGTCAATGTCGGCTTTGGTCATTCATTTTCGAAATTTGTCCAGTCACTTTCATCATTTTGCATCCTGTTTCGCCAAAGTCAAATCAATTTCGTCATCCCTGGCTGCCAACGTAGGATTGCGTGAATAAACTTTGTCATTTTGCAATAAATTTCATCCAAGCATCATTAGAATTTTAATGAAACTTTTTGGAAATCGATTTCATAAAAACGAATTCGATCATTTGCAGCGGATATAGTCAGGTGAGACGGATTCAAATGAAATCTGACGAAAATGAATGGACAATTAATATTGAAATTGAATGGACGAATATTGGAATTGCTTGGTCATTGATCAACGTGAATGACATATTTTAACTTTCTGGCAACCAAGGTTGCCAGAAAGAGTGCCCCCGCTACTGGGGGAGTCAAGAAAGCTCATCGATACAGGCCCGGTACAGTTGCACTGAGAGAGATTCGCCGCTACCAGAAGAGCACCGAGCTTCTAATTCTTTTCCACGTTCCAGAATTCTCAGGACGAAGTTGAAATGAACATGGACGGGGAAACCTATATTTATATTTCAAAAATGACAATGACACAGTGTTTTATTTCGATTAATTCAAAACAGAATTAAAAAAAAAACCTTCTGAATATTATGTCTATCGTAAAAAGCTTATATCAACTATTTATTACAATTTACCTTCTCTGAGTGATAGCTGGTAAAGACGTGTATAGCTACATGTATAGGGATAGTTATTCAGGAAATGATTTGTATTTTGTCATGAAAATGGCCTTTATCAAAACTTATTGTGCAATAGCAGAAACACTAAATCAGGGTTCCCACAGATATCTTTTGCATTTTTTTTCATGACCTGATAAGTACCTTTTTGGTATGGGTTCCGGCATAAATGCGGCGTTCGAATACCACGCAGTGATATTATTTCATGTTTGGGATGGAAGGCTGCCATAATCACACAAGGCCCACACTCACATGACTTTTGAATAATTGTTTTCATTCTCCATGACTTTCCATGACTTTCCAGGATTCTTCTATGACGGTGGGATCCCTGCTAAGTATAATTGGAATGGAAAGTCAAAAGATAAATGATTATATGAAAATGAGGCAAAGGATGACAAGAATATTTGCAATTCATGGAATGATTTTGTTTCCCTTTCTGACAAATAAAATATTAAAATTCCAATGACACGAGTGTTAGTGCAGCACTATGTCTGTTAAATCAGAATCGAGAACGTCAGAGTGCAAGAGAGAGAGTGAGGAGGGAGGGAGAAAGGGAGAGAGGCAGTGAGAGAGAGAGGGGGGGAGAACAAGAGAGAGGGAGAGGGGGAGGTGTGTGTGTGTGAGAGATAGAGAGAGAGAAGAGGGGGAGGGGGAAGAGGAAGGAAGAGGGAGGGAGGGAGAGAGAGAGAATGGAATGAGGGAGAGAGAGAAGAGGGAGGAAGAGAGGGAGGGAGAGAGAGAGAAGGGAAGGAGGAAGAGAGGGAGGGAGAGAGAAAGAGAAGGGAAGGAGGAAGAGAGAGAGAGGAGGGAAGGAGGAAGAGAGAGAGATGAGGGAGGAGGAAGAGAGAGAGAGAAGGGAAGGAGGAAGAGAGAGAGAGGAGGGAAGGAGGAAGAGAGAGAGATGAGGGAAGGAGGAAGAGAGAGAGAAGAGGGAAGGAGGAAGAGAGAGAGAGAAGGGAAGAAGGAAGAGAGAGAGAGGAGGGAAGGAGGAAGAGAGAGAGAGAAGGGAAGGAGGAAGAGAGAGAGAGGAGGGAAGGAGGAAGAGAGAGAGAAGAGGGAAGGAGGAAGAGAGAGAGAAGAGGGAAGGAGGAAGAGAGAGAGAGGAGGGAAGGAGGAAGAGAGAGAGAAGAGGGAAGGAGGAAGAAGAGAGAAGAGAGGAAGGAGGAAGAGAGAGAGAGGAGGGAGGAGGAAGAGAAGAGAGGAGGGAAGGAGGAAGAGAGAGAGAAGAGGGAAGGAGGAAGAGAGAGAGAGGAGGGAAGGAGGAAGAGAGAGAGAAGAGGGAAGGAGGAAGAGAGAGAGAGGAGGGAAGGAGGAAGAGAGAGAGAGAAGGGAAGAAGGAAGAGAGAGAGAGGAGGGAAGGAGGAAGAGAGAGAGAGAAGGGAAGGAGGAAGAGAGAGAGAGGAGGGAAGGAGGAAGAGAGAGAGAAGAGGGAAGGAGGAAGAGAGAGAGAGAGGGAAGGAGGAAGAGAGAGAGAGGAGGGAAGGAGGAAGAGAGAGAGAGGAGGGAAGAGGAAGAGAGAGAGAAGAGGGAAGGAGGAAGAGAGAGAGAAGAGGGAAGGAGGAAGAGAGAGAGAAGAGGGAAGGAGGAAGAGAGAGAGAAGAGGGAAGGAGGAAGAGAGAGAGAGGAGGGAAGAAGGAAGAGAGAGAAGAGGGAAGGAGGAAGAGAGAGAGAAGAGGGAAGGAGGAAGAGAGAGAGAGGAGGGAAGGAGGAAGAGAGAGAGAGGAGGGAAGGAGGAAGAGAGAGAGAAGAGGGAAGGAGGAAGAGAGAGAGAGGAGGGAAGGAGGAAGAGAGAGAGAGGAGGGAAGGAGGAAGAGAGAGAGAGAGGAGGGAAGGAGGAAGAGAAGAGAGAGAGGAGGGAAGTAGGAAGAGAGAGAGAAGAGGGAAGGAGGAAGAGAGAGAGAGAGGGAAGGAGGAAGAGAGAGAGGAGGGAAGGAGGAAGAGAGAGAGAAGAGGGAAGGAGGAAGAGAGAGAGAGGAGGGAAGGAGGAAGAGAGAGAGAAGAGGGAAGGAGGAAGAGAGAGAGAAGAGGGAAGGAGGAAGAGAGAGAGAGGAGGGAAGGAGGAAGAGAGAGAGAAGAGGGAAGGAGGAAGAGAGAGAGAAGAGGGAAGGAGGAAGAGAGAGAGAGGAGGGAAGGAGGAAGAGAGAGAGAGGAGGGAAGGAGGAAGAGAGAGAGAAGAGGGAAGGAGGAAGAGAGAGAGAGGAGGGAAGGAGGAAGAGAGAGAGAGAGGGAAGGAGGAAGAGAGAGAGGAGGGAAGGAGGAAGAGAGAGAGAGAAGGGAAGAAGGAAGAGAGAGAGAGGAGGGAGGAGGAAGAGAGAGAGAGAGGGAAGGAGGAAGAGAGAGAGAGGAGGGAAGGAGGAAGAGAGAGAGAAGAGGGAAGGAGGAAGAGAGAGAGAAGAGGGAAGGAGGAAGAGAGAGAGAGGAGGGAAGGAGGAAGAGAGAGAGAGGAGGGAAGAAGGAAGAGAGAGAGAAGAGGGAAGGAGGAAGAGAGAGAGAAGAGGGAAGGAGGAAGAGAGAGAGAAGAGGGAAGGAGGAAGAGAGAGAGAAGAGGGAAGGAGGAAGAGAGAGAGAGGAGGGAAGAAGGAAGAGAGAGAGAAGAGGGAAGGAGGAAGAGAGAGAGAAGAGGGAAGGAGGAAGAGAGAGAGAGGAGGGAAGGAGGAAGAGAGAGAGAGGAGGGAAGGAGGAAGAGAGAGAGAAGAGGGAAGGAGGAAGAGAGAGAGAGGAGGGAAGGAGGAAGAGAGAGAGAGGAGGGAAGGAGGAAGAGAGAGAGAGGAGGGAAGGAGGAAGAGAGAGAGGAGGGAAGGAGGAAGAGAGAGAGAAGAGGGAAGGAGGAAGAGAGAGGAAGAGGGAAGGAGGAGAAGAGAGAGAGGAGGGAAGGAGGAAAGAGAGAGAGAGAGGGAAGGAGGAAGAGAGAGAGAGGAGGGAAGGAGGAAGAGAGAGAGAGGAGGGAAGGAGGAAGAGAGAGAGAAGAGGGAAGGAGGAAGAGAGAGAGAGGAGGGAAGGAGGAAGAGAGAGAGAGAAGGGAAGAGGAAGAGAGAGAGAGGAGGGAAGGAGGAAGAGAGAGAGAGAAGGGAAGGAGGAAGAGAGAGAGAAGAGGGAAGGAGGAAGAGAGGGAAGGAGGAAGAGAGAGAGAGAAGGGAAGAAGGAAGAGAGAGGGAGAGAGAGAGAGACAGACAGACAGACAGACAGACTGAGAGGAGGGAAGGAGGAAGAGAGAAAGAGAGAGAGAGAAGGGGTGAACAGAAGGCCGGAGAAAGAAAGTGTGTGAAAGAGAAGGAAGATCGAGAAGGAGATGGGGAAAAGAATGAAATGAACGGAAAGGGAACTTACTACAGCACAGAAGCAAAAAGGGGGAATCGATGAGAACGAACAAAACTGATGGTTAAGTTTAAAGACATATTTGTTAAGAGAATGTATTGATGAAGATTGACACAGATGTGGAAATTATTTAGATTCAGATTCAGATTCAAAATACATTTATTTCCTTCTCATAATCAAATACGTTATGAAATATACATTCACAGAAAGAACATGGTGGAAGGAGGTGAAGGTTCGAGGAAGCACATGGCTTGTGGTGGGGTCACCTTTACAATAAATATTTACATATACAATTATTATACAACAATTATAACATACAAACAAAATCTAAAAGATAAAAAATAAATTTTAAAAATAGAAATAAATCTGCAATATGTGCTAGTGGCTATATTGTAAAAAGTGTTTTATTAAAGTACGAGTAAATGTATGGAATGAAGAGCATGTTTTAATAGAGTCATTTAAGTTGTTCCAGAGTTTGGGACCAGAAAAACGAATATTTTGTTGAAACGCGCAATTGTTCTATGTCTAGAAATATGAATGTCTCTCACAGATCTTGTTGGATAATTATGAAGATTACAATTAAAATCAAACAGATTACAAAATTGTTCGGGAAGATATTGGTAACTGACAATATCTTCAAATTGTAAAAGTCTCAAGTCATGAAATAAGGGGTTGGCTTGGGTTCCAGATGGTACATCGCAAACAATTTTTATTATCTTCTTTTGTAATGAAGTTAGCTTACTTAAATATTAGACGCATAGGTATTGCCCCACATAAGAGTGCAATACGATAAATATGGGAGAACTGAAGAGCAATACTTCGAAGAACATTCTGACGAAATAGAAAATTAAATCTATATATAATACCTATATTTTTGGCAATTTTATTTTCTACTTGATGGATATGCGATTTCCAAGACAACCGACTATCAATACATACACCTAGAAATTTGGTCTTTTCAACTCTTGCAATTTCCGTATTGTTCACTTTTATATTTATTTCATCTATACCATTTGCGATAAGTGAACAGGAAATCAAAATAAAGCGTACCCGAGTTTTCACGTGCTTCTCAAATTGTGTAGAAAATGTTCTCTGTTGAGGTTCTTGCTCTCCACTCCTCCCCTACCCCCCCCCCCCCCGCGTCTCTCTACTTGCAATAGGCCTGTTTACTAAGTTTTTTTAAATTTATGCATGTTTCTCTCCATAATCCTTAGCTACCAACTATTTAGTGCACCTGATATGCATAATGGCATCTCTATGGATGGAATCCATTTTGCATACATTAGATGTTGCTATGTCGGACAAGCCTCTGGTAAGCTTTTTAGTCGTCAAGAGAAACTTTTGTTCAAGAAGTATGCATAAAATTAGTAAACAGGTCTATTAACACCATAAAAACTACTTTCGAAAAATAAACTCAAGGGCAATTTCAAAGGCCTATTGTACTGCCCATAGAAATCAGGTTCGGATTACGTAATACACCGTTCTAATATTCGCACATTTCTAAAGGTGATAGACAGGACTATTGAAATTGTCTTGAGTTTATTTTTCGAAAGTAGTTTTTATCGTGTTAATTTTAAACAGCCGATTGGAAATGCCTTTTACGTTGTTTTGAGCTTCTTTTGTGCATGTACAAATAAAATGCAAATAACGAAATTTGTTTTAACATTGACCCAATAACGTTTTTATGTACAGTAAAATATAAATTATCAACTAACATGGAACTCCCTCCTTCTCAATTTAGAAAAAATTTACTTGGCCTAAATCAGTGATGAACATGGCTGAGAGCCCTGAATCGTTTTGAACAGAATAATGATGGCGCTATGCCAATACAAACTGCAGATCAGAGCGATTTCCAATCGCCTATTTAAAATTGCAAGTATATCGTACTTTTGTCATATAGATTCTTTGGAAAGTATATATTATGTTTACTGGGCATCATATACCCCAGTGGCGTAGCATGCGTCCAGCCATTGAGGGGACACTGGTATCATTGGGGGAGGGGGGGTGGCGGTCTTATACTTGGATAACTCAATGCAACTTTACGATGTCACTGACGGAAGGTGCAGGATTGGGACTTGTCGTCTGATCTTCTTTTCTTGTCCTGTTCAATTTTCCATGGGGGGGGGGGGGTTCCTCTCTCCTTCTCTTTTTTTTTAAAGCCATCCGAACACAAAATTTTAATCTTTATTATAGTGATAGATAGGCCTATTCGTGAAGAAAAAAAGATCAAAATATTAAAAAAGGTTCTTATTTCAGTGATTGAATTCACAAGCCTCCAAATGTTATCTTTTATGTCAAAAGTCCCCAACTGCGTGTAAAATGAATGAGTGCGCAAACATAGGCACCTTGCAGTTTTAAAATGACACGGCCGCCTTTCCTTTTTAAAATGGCATTGTTCTTTTGATAAGATTCTTTGCCAATTTACTCTAAAAGTATTAATGAATAATATGAAGTTAAGCATAAGATGAATATAAAAGAAAGTTTTGTTTCTCTTTCAAGTCAAATCTTAAGTGCGCATACGTAGAGGCTCCCCATCATACATTCAAAGTCATTTTCGAGTCCGCCCTTTATTTTGTTTATAAACCATGTGCAAGTCAGTATGGGCCTATATCTTAATCCGATTGTCTTTGCTGATGACGCTAATTTGTACATGTCTCGTAAAATAATTAAGCCCAAATGAATGCAATGTATAAATTACAAAAATCTAGGAATGGTTTGTTGCCAACAAACTTAGGAATAACTCTGGTAATGTGATATTTAATCCAAGCAACTAAAGCAAATCAGACGTTCAAATAGAAATGTCATTGAATATCATAATCTGAACGGATTGTATCATCTACTAGTAGGCGCGCACCCTCTCAACATCTATCTAATAAGTGCTAACGATAGGTTGCTGTTGAAGTCGTTGGTTGGTTTTAGTGGTAACCAGTCAAAATTTTGACTATTATTGTCAATTACTGTTACAGTATTATTCATTTTCAACACAATACTTTAATATTTTTTTTACTAAAGTGTGAGATAAATAATAGTATGCCAGATTACCACAGTCCTGTCCCCTTTTCTTCTTTTTTTTTTTTAGCGTTTTCCTGACAAACCTGCTCGAGGTATCTTACAAAGGCTTCTCGGGAAAAATCCCTATGTCTCTCAAGCGCAGACAGGTGGCGCTCTTTAGGATACCTTATTTATCTCAAAATTAACGGCACAGAATCCTGAAAGAAAGTGAAGCAAAATGAAGCAAATTAATAAACATAAAGCAAAAAAGACAGTGTATTAAAAATGGTTTAATATCATCTGTTATAATAATCACTGACATTTATTGGCCGATTGATTAGTACCACCGTGCATTAGTTCAACTATCATGGATTATCAGGCCTATACTCTATATATCTTGATTTTTATAGGTCCTACTCCCCTTTAATGGGGTTGCCCTCTTGGCAACCAGAAAATCAAATTGTGTTCTTTTAACCCGTAGACTACGGGGAACCGGGTGGCTCTTGTATTAAGCCTATGAGAGTTAGAGTTCAGTAGCCAACGGGTTAATGTATTTTATGAGTGCAGTTTGTGTTTCCACACTAAGCACTAAGGCTTTCCACTTTTCTTTCAGCCTCTATATAAGATGGCACGCTGAATGATGAATCTAGAACAAGCAAACAAATAGTGGTGTATTGTCCCCTTTTCACGACAATATTCACACTTCTGGAAGGATGCCTACCTGTGTCTTAAACAGAAAGTCAGTACTTTTGTAAAGCTGAATTTGTTTTTCCCATCTCTACTGCCAGATATCATTTACAGACCGAAATTGCAACTCTCTTTATTTCTTGTATAATTATGCAAACCATTGTGACTTCTATTTGCTGTTTTAAAAACGCTTTTTCGAGACGTATAAATACATGTATATATTTTTCATATTGCAATGTGAAATTAGAAAATTGCTCAAAGAGATAAGATGAGCATCTATTCACCTTGCAGAAAAGAGCGATCCGTGAAGTTGTTAAAAGAAATTTGCTTCAACATGTTCAAGAACACCCATTGATCCTATATTAAGTTTTTTTTGTTTGCTTGTTTGCTTGTTTGTTTTTGTTATTTGTGTTTAACAATTCATGATATTCAAACACTTCATCTTACATCTTTTATCATGTTTATAATTGCCAAAAGGCTCTACCCCAAACGTTTAGCCCTATTTTTTTTTGTTTACATTGTCAAACTGCAACACAATGCACTTTTAAAATAATAAGGTTTTAATGTGATGTACTAAGATAGGACTATTGTTGTATATAAGACTAATGTTGCGTATAATTATATATTTCTTTTTATATTGAACTAGAATCATGACTATAACACAAGGTACTTTAAAATATAAATTCTCCACTTTTTATAAAGTGTTTAAGGTAATGTACTAATTCACTTGGCCCCAAGATATACCGTTGCATAGGACTAATGTTGCACAGAAATATGTTGAACATGCAGGACTAGTGTTGCGTACAGGATCAATGCGGCGGTGATCAATTACGGATAGGACCAATGAGGCGTAAGACCAACTGTGGGTAGGACCAGAGAAATATAGGCTATATATTAATTACATTTCCCTGGTAGGATCAATGGTACATAAATAGGACTAATTTTGCTTTATATTTTAATATAATAATGCTTTATAATTAATTGATATTACCGTATATAACATTGCAATTTAGTATGGGCCACCAGCAACAAAACAAAAATCAACTCTAATTTACTTATTGCAAAAGAAAGCCCTTCGCATATGTACCGGTTCACCATATATTCACCTCACACCAGACCAATATTTTACCAACTGAAAACTCTATCAGTGTTCGACATCAATTCACTACAAAGTGTACTGTTACTGTTACTGTTATATTTAAGTGTCTAAATGACATGCCCCTCTTTCATTTCAAAAATGTTTTACTTTAAATAACACTAGGACTATTCAAAGTCTCCTTCCCTACTCGCAATTCCTCCAATCTTCATCTAGTCAACCCAAAGTTATTGCCCATGCATAGATCTAAAGACACCATGGTCCAGACCGTGGAATTATATTCCAGAATTCATTAAATCTTGTTGTTCCTTTTACTCATTTAAAGCCAAATTTAAAACGATGCTGCTATCAGAATGGGGTAACATCGCTATTAGGACCACTTATTCATAAGGACCGCTATCCATAACGCGTGACTAAATGAATAGCGGTTTTATATGAATAGCGGTCCTTATGAATAGCGAGCAAACCATAGACAAATTACTTCGCTATTCATAAGTACCTCCGTTTATAAGGACCACTATTCATAAGGACCGATATTCATAACGCGTGTTAAATGAATATCGGTTTTCTATGAATAATAATAATAATAATAATAATACCTGGCATTTATAAAGCGCCTTTCCCAAACTGGCTCAAAGCGCTAGATATATATTATTACCCCGGTCGTTGGATTCTGGCACGCCCGCACACAGTGTATGCACATTCTCCACTCCCTGGGGAGCATTCCAGCCAGTCGCCTATTAAGCGCACACATGCTAAGCAAAGGACATTTAACTTTCGCCATCCTACCGGGTACCCAATTTAACACCTGGGTGGAGAGTGGCAAATGTAGATTAACGTCTTGCCAAATAGCGGTCCTTATGACTAGCGGTCCTTAGAATAGCGGTCCTTATGACTAGCGATCGGACCCGATCAGAATATACAAGGTAAAATGTCTGTGTCAACTCTTCAGTCTTTTTTCACTATATCATCCTTTCTATCATTTTAATCATTACCGATATCATCACCGTTATCATCATCACCTTTGTCATCATCATTTCATCATCAACATCATCGTAATTATGCTTTTAACTTAGGATTTTGATTATTTATCCATTCTGCTTATTAAACATGTTTAGCTATTTCATAATAATTATTGTTTTGGGCTGCCATATTCTCAAGCGAATTGCTTACAATGGCAGTCCTTCCGCAGCAAATGACAATTTATCATTTTGTGTTTGTTTTTGAAAACTAATCGTTACATGTACATATACTTGTTTATTTATGATTCATTGTCAAAAGGTACTTTGTATCTTATTTTATATATGTTACCGAAAAATGTTGTACTTATATATGAATGCAGAAGAAAATAAATCAAATCAAAATCAAATCAAATTAAATGCTGCGTACCGTTACCACGGGAAATTTCCCGTGGTATAAAAATCCATCAGTCAATCGTTCATAGTTCATGCATACTCTCGTTTCATTAGAACCGGTACAAACACAAAGCAAATACTGATTACAACCCGATTAGCACTAATTATAGACACTCTTACAACCACTTATAGCTATTCATAGCTGCCTAGGATATATCTTGGGATGTTGTTTGTTTTATCATACATGTCTGAAATATTGAGATGTTTGTTTTATAGCTATCCATAGATGCCTGGAATATATTGGGACGTTACGGTTAGTCTATAGTGGGAATGTTTCGAGTGAGTCACCATTCAATTAATAATCATATAGATTAGAATACAGTAGACTAATACCTATCGCATCAACATCTATTATTCACGGTATGCTTCCGGTCTTCCCCCGTTTTCCATTGTCCATATCGTCTTTGCTGCATTTGAACAAAGCTAAAAATGACTTTTGAAACCTTCGGCCTTTTTCACTATTCCTGTCCATGGGCCCAATCCTCACAGGAATTCTATTCAAGTGGGGGGGGGGGGGGGGGCACCCCATTGTTGCATCCAGGTGTGTCCCCCCCCCCCCCCCCCCCCCCCCCCACTTGAATAGAATTCCTGTGAGGATTGGCGCCCATGTTCCTGTCCATCACCTGGGGAAATGTGTGAACGTTACAATAACATAATTATGTCATACATGATTTCAATGCAATCGGGTAGTGAAAGTGCCATCGAATTGATTCTGTTTGGTGTTTGTTTTGCTCATCGTGTTATTTTTGGTTTCCGTTCAATCATCTAATTGACGATCGAACTTAAAATCAATCTACACGCCTTATAGGTGTTCTTAAAAAGTTCCATGTACTATATTTCCATGTACTTTGTCACATTCAATTTCAAAAGAACATTTACAAAAAAATTGGAGGCCTTCATTGTATTCATGTGTCGCACTGGAAAACAGAGGGAACAAAAACATTGGATCTTTAGTAAATGCATGTACGCTAGTTAATCGTGTTTGGTAAACTCTGATTTACATCTATAATAATAACTTAATTGGACAACAGGTATTGTTGTGAAAGGAATTTGTCAAGTGCATCGAGTATTGAACGTTGACATTCCCGCCTGGATGACCCCGTCAAACAGATTCGATTGCACAAAAGACTGTCATTCATGTAAACAATCGACCATCATAAATGTATTTGTGACCTCTGGTTTAACTAAAGTTCAAATGCTCCGCGCCAACGCACATTTCCCACAAGAATTTGTAACAAATACTTTTGAAATAGTTTTCAAAGAATGGGCAAACTAAAATGTCAACATTTGCTTCGTTGACTGAAAGTTAGTAAAAGATGTGCAAGTACAAATGTTAGAAGACACATCATGGCTCGATATAATTATTTTGGAAGGAAGTTTCATGATGAATGTGCACTAAATCTAGCTTACAGACATGAAAGGGGCATCGTCATCACGGCGGCGGCGGCGGGCGGGGGGGGGGGGGGGGGTCTTACTTACAAAATGAAATACAAATGAAGCTATGAACATTGCCATCGGTTAAAGAGAGGGGGTAATAGCATCTTATTTTCACGTTTCCTTCCCCTTCTCCTTTTTTCTCCCTCCCCTCTCACTTAAGTCATTTTCTTACAACTCTGGCGGATGGGGAGGAGGGGGCGTCATAATACGCCCCACCTTTACCACTCCCCATAAAATTTGATAACATCTTTTTCCTAATCCAAGCAGAAGAAGAAAGGAAGATGAAACAGGATGGACAAGACATAATTGAAAGTATAAAAGCAAAGAAATAAGGAGAAGAAGAAGGCATGTCTTATCATAAGCTATTCTGCTGTAATAGACGTAATGTATGCAAATTTCATGCATACCTTTCAAACAAAGGTTGTTCTTGACAACCTGAAAGCTTGCCGGACATTGCTACAAATAATGTATGCAAACTGGATTCCAAGCATTGAGGCTCATTTATAAAAAGCAAGTTCATGTAATAGCTCAATTTATGTGCATAAATTTGTATACATTACAGAAGCGGTCTATTGCATCATTAGGCTTCTATATCAATCCCCTCCAGGAATGTAGCTGAAAAAATCAACAAAAATTGCATCAGTGGGCATTAGATATGTGCTCAGAGAAGATATGTGCATAAATTTGTATATCAGTTGGCATTAGATATGTATTATGCATTGCAATAATCCAAGTAAATGTTGTACACTGTACACGTATTATTGCATTACATGATGATTGTGTGCATCACTTGATACTTTATACAATGTAACTAGAATCTTGTTAACACAAACTTTTTAGGACAAAGGAAAGTTCCTTGTTGTTACAATTTATTTTCACCTTCCTATAAGGCCATTACTGCCATTGATAATACAAGGCTGTAACCGCCCTCTTGCAGGCAACCAACTAATATTGGAAGGGGGGGGGGGGGCAGTAGAAATGGGACCAGCATTACCTTGTTGTAGGGAGAGTTTGTTATAACATTTTTCCTTATACGGAGGTTCCACTGTATATTCCATTCTTATTGATGACACTAATCTGTAACATTCATCAATTATGATCGACATGTTCACCTATTATCCACCAATCTTCATCCCTTTCGTTGTTAATCCTTTCAGGACAGGAATTATTTAAGAGCTAAATTGATCATATTTGTTCTTCAAATTGGCAACAATAATATTTTTCTTTTAATGCTACATGGTTCTAATAAAATGTAATGTCTTTGAAAACCACATACATGATTAAGAATTTTGACGAAAAGTTGAAAAAGTTGCCAATTTTGATAAAAAAACAATGATTTTGAAATTCTCAATATGTTACCAATATAAGGATTTTAAAGCTTATTCTCTTTTCTAAAATTCCTGGCATTAAACGCAATATGGTCATGCAGCAAAAATGGACATCGTTTGTGCAAAATATTTTGCTCTTTCTACACAGTATGCATTTGGTATATATTTGAGAACTTTGAATCAAAAGTTACTGAGCCAAACCACAAAATGTGGTCAATTGTGTCGAAATCGTTAAGCAACAAATCAACAGCCCATATCTTATCAAGTAACTGTGAACTCAAACCTCAAAAAAACAACCAAACAATAGAAATACCTGTTCACTTACAGTTCAATGAGCGATCGCTTTAATTGCTTTACCACATAACAGATAGTAATCATTTTGCATCGTACGCAACAATAAATTAATAGTGTTACACCAAGGACCTCCTTGGTTACACACCGACATACTTTTACAGTGAGTTTACTACATGTATACAAAATATAACAATGGCAAGGATATTATATTAACATTTCACAAAGAAAAAACAACAATGCACGATTATGTAAACAGAATACATTACAACCATTAAGAAAAATAATGTTTGTACATACTGACACAGCAAAAGTGCAATGTTCATTGCATTTGAACATGGACAATTTGGACATTTTGTCTTACTATTACTTAAAAACTTGACTTTTGGCTCTGAGATGGATGGAAATATTATTTAGAAACTCATATTTTAGTTACACTCATAAATATTTAATTGCACAAATTGATTTAATGAATTAAATTACTTTTTGTATTTTCAACTTCCATCCTACATGTATGTATCGCTTTTAAATCCATATGAAATTAAATACTTTTACTATGACTATTCAAAGGATTCTTGCTTCTTCACATAGAGTGTAAGTGGTAAAATGCAGTGGGGGGGGGGGGGAATAAGGTTTACAATAAATAAAGGGGAAGAGGAGGTGTGGAAACAATATCTGCACATGCAAAAAAGGCCTCTAAGTACACACACTTATAATCAGTGTGCAAAAAGATATAGAAATATGAGGCATACTACGTTAATAATGCAATTTTTACAATATCCCATGGACATGACGTTTTAGCAATGTTTAACAGGTCTACATTGAATAATTTTGTGTACAAACTGTATTATCATTTTAAATGATCGGCGGGGAAGGGGGGAACGAAGCCAGGTTGCAACTTTGCATCATCGTCATCGTTCACAATGTACCCTTCCAGGAACTAGGAAATGAAACGTGGCCCAGGTTAGTGAATTATTGAACAAAATGTGACATACTGCAAATGGAAAATTGGTCATTCCACTGTACATGTAGTCGGGGATAACTCCCATCTGCGGTCCATGAAAATATCATGAATTTTCATGATCAATCTCCTAGGCATCTTTTCTCTCTAGGTAATTCTAAAAAATGTATTATGAACAGCATGTTGTTTGGGGACTTCTAAAGAAGAGAGAGAGAGAGAGAGAGAGAGAGAGCAAAAAGGATCCTGCTCGGTCACATCTTTAAAAAAAATTACATTTTCATCACTCTACATAATGGAACACATGTAATAAACAGTAGTCATGGGGGGGGGGGGGGGGGTGGAGAAGAAAAAGACTCATTTACACACTAAAAATAAGCCCTAATCAATGAAACAATAACTTTCCGAATCATTACTTTAAATTCTTTTGTTTCCATGATGTTTTATAGTGCCTTCATCAGTTACATGGGCCAACCTTGATACATGTAAGTGCATGCATTGAGAAATTGCAAAAGAGAGACAATTTTGGGTTAAAAAGCCAAAGTTTGGCATTCTACGTAGATAAATCTCTATTGCCTGCATGATAAATTTTAGTGTTAAAATGTTGTACATTACATGTACCTAACATCAGTTTGATTTTTTTTTTCAACATATTCCAACATATTAAATAAATTCATTAAACTGTTCATTATTCAAATATGACAGAAAGTTGTAAATTTC